>JAQBSW010000324.1:0-221645 GCA_029291075.1 Eudiplozoon nipponicum
AGTCGACTATCTTTACTATCTTAAAAAAACCGTCGTTGTATAAAATTGACTCCAGCCGTGTCTAAATTATTTGCTTCTACTAACCTACGCTACTTTAGCGCTCCACGTGAATTACACACTAGAGAAGAACTGGCCTGAATTTGATTGCCCAGTAGAGCTCTGTTGTCCCATCCAGCAACAGATTGACGTAAGAAACAAGGTGGGCCGATTTTGAAATGACAGTCACCTACATTCAAATTGGGCGGTAAAGTACCCACTCGGCTGCCAGGATGGGGCCCACGTGAGCATCATAGTTTTCGGATAAAAACCCTTCGCAATATGTCATCAAGGCGAGCTCAGTGGCGATCTTGTTGCAGATGTCTAGTAGAATCATCTTCGTAACTTTTTTTTCTTAGTACGGCAAAGTTAGCTGATGTGCCCTTGCCCAAAAGCTGACTTGGCCATAATTGTGTTGTGTAGAGGCTTAGTTTACCTCACATCTATAAGTTATCTTGATAAATATACTCATAGTAACTAGATCCTCTCTTTATATATCTCTTTTTCTCTCTCTCTCTCTCTCGTAAATCTCACTAAAAATTTGTGTGCCTAAATTATATATACATTTTTTGCTTTTTATGATTGTGCATGATAATCTTGATAATGAATATTTATGTTTCACTCTCGGCATTAAATTTTTCTGTCGTAACTATGGTGGATTTTGATCATATCACCCAGCCCAGTATCGGATTGCTAAATATAGAAAATAGTTCAAGTAAAATACGATTCACTATACATAGGTTAGACGTTACAGACCGCGCATTTAATGTTCGTACATTAAAACTAATTGAGCAACAAGAAACTATTTTAAGTACGTTAGAAAAATTATAAATCGATAAATGTTGCGCATTCGAGCATTACAGAACTGGGTGCATCATTCTTATCTACGCATTATTGGCTTCGAACCTCTGATCCAATTGAGTTTTCTTAAGTCGGTAAATCGAGCTTCAGTATTGTCCTTACCTCACGAGCTGAAGCTTGTTTAATTGAATGAATCCTTTTAAACGGCTAACTTTGTGCTGCACACTTAAATAAATCTACTAAAAGCAATGCCAGAAAACTTAATCAACGTTGACTTTTTGTTGTACCGGAATATGCTCCCCACCGAATGTAGAAAAGACGACAGAAAGGAGGCTTTTTACTCCGATCTAAGCTCTTTACTAAGTAAGGCAAGAATTTTAGATCTAGTTAGGGTTAGAGTGGCATGAATTCCCAAGGTAGGCGCTTACTAATGATGTTCATTTAGGAGGTAGATACACTTTAAGCTCGATGCGCAACGATAGATGGATTGCTACCATTTGAACAAACTTCAGACGTAGTGTAAGGCGTTGCGCCACATGACTACCTCCAACGTCCCGACAACGCTGGACTCAAATAGATCATGTATCAATTAATAATAGATAGAGTGGTTGCATTCAAGAATGTCGTTCGTTTTGAAGCACCTATGTCGACACCGACCATGCATTTACCTGTTGTAGATTTGCACTCGAGTTTTCCAGAAAAATATATAAGAATAAAACTTAGATAGATTTAAGCAAACTCGAAATATGAAGATATTCAAGGGTCAAAGATATCCGGTCTTGATGGCGAACATTCGAATTTAACTTGGCGAAGATAATTTCAACTATGCACAATGCAGGTACTACTTTATGTGGTATTGTCGGCCCGCGTTGAAATAATCATTGGTTCTCGGTAAAATCTTTGGAGATAATCGAAACCAGGCAAAAAATTCCATCTGGTCCGGCTTATAATAATGCTGCTAGAGTTGTAAGACTTGATTTGTGTTTTGACTAAAACTGGTCAGGTTAATACGGTACTTGCATGAATTGTCATGGACGGAGTTCGATTCGGCCCACATATAAATAAGAGTATTGCAGCTCATCCACTGCATCACCAAAGCCGCGCAGTACATGTAATCCCCAGCCATTTAATAACATATTACCTCATCCATTCTGGGCTTCCACTTGTTTAAGTGAATGAGCACTAGTCTGCTTTTCAGTTTTAATTCTCTTATTTACAGTAAATTACGGTAGGTGTGTACTTGTGCGCGTGCAGTCACAAATCAGCACGCAATTTATCTCCAACATGAAATAGTAGAAAAAAGAAAATCAGACAAGTTTCCATTCAATCCAGCAAATGAAAGTGTAGAATAAGCATAAATGAAAGATTGTAAAGTGTAGTCCAATATTCTCAAAATAAACAGTTAAATATCGACAATAAACACTAGATTTGTTGTTTAGTTTCTTTTCCTAAAACACACAAAATATATATATATATATATATATATATATATATATATTAAATATATATGCATAAAACTTTAAGTAATTTAGTCTTATAAATAAGTTAAAGTCAATCACCCACCGATTGTATGTCAACTCAAGCAGTCGGTTATACTTGTCGTTCAGCGTTTCTCCTAGTTTGTCACAACAGCGATTTATTTCATCTAAAGTTGAATCCCATGAATGATCCTTAAGAAAAATAATTAAAAAATCAATAAAAATAGCTTAAATTATATCACATTGACCCGAAATTGATTGCCTGCGCTTTTGATAAAATGCGGACTTGTCATAGTCTCAACTAAGTGGAAAAGTGCCGTTGTGCAAATCCACATTTAAGGTGGCAGCAGCTCTCCAGTCAAACACCGTGAAATTATTTCGCTACACGCTGTACAGAAAGTCTCCATACCTATTATTCTTAGGATTCGTGAAGAGCGAAGGAATCGAGCCAAGCCAACATAAGCAGGAGTTAAACCGGTAATGGGATGAAAGAATCAAAATGATTGTCTCAGCTGCATTCTTCAGCCGTGACAACATTCTATCACTGATGCTTTCCTAGTCTAATCATCCGCATTCGACTCGGTAGTGCGCAGCAATCTACGGCGAATTATTTTAATGACGGCGTTACGACTAATGTTGCGCAACTTCTAGAAGCCTGGTATGATCATTTCGCTTTCGAAGGGACCATTCTGAACCTAGTGTGATTGACACCATCAGTCGAAAAAGATGCTATTTTCTTCCACATTTAAATATGTTTTAGAGATGGTCCGCTACGATTTCTGTAGCACATCGCAGAGTGGTAATTGGTCGTGATGATCGGCGAGATCAGTTTCACTATCCTGTATATTCTATTTTTACAGCGGCAAAATTAAGGTAAACTTTGGAAACTCTTTAAGTGTTGCCTGAAGTAAAATACCTCGAAAACGATCGTAATTGCCTATTTTGATCCGAAGCCTAGTATCGTTCTGAAAGGCGCCTTTTATTAGTCGTCAAATTTTTCTTCTATCTGGAATCCATGGTGAAAATGACGAGTCGGCTTTTTCCGATCGGCTTCTCTGCGATCTCTTTCATTTATTTTAAGAACTGCCATCGCCTGAAAATCTTGTTCAATTAATGCAACTACTCGATAAAGTTAAGACTACTGTCAGCTGAGAATAAAGGAGCATTAGAAAACAAAAATTCCGAAGTGACCAATTCTATCCGGGCGCAAAATATGCCGTCACTTGTGTTTGCTGAGGCACTGCTAGAGAACGCTACTTACACATCCTGCTCGCCAGGATACCAAGGCAATCACGGAGGATTGGCAGAACCGCTGAAACCGTAAACCATCGAGCTCGTAGCGGAACAGTTATTGGCCATATGAGTCACTTGATCACGCCACTCGATAACGCCGTTAGCCTACAGACAACTGAATGGGCGAAAGGGTTTGTGAATCCAGCGACAAACGGAATCCAGTTGAGAAGCCAAGAAAATAATGCCTCACGGGAGATATTTATCAGCGTCTACATGTGTATGCTTATATTTAAGTATCTTAGGATGTGTTTAGGTAATACCAACAATATATACCTCAATAATTAAATTCTATCGCAATACTTTAATTATACATAAAATCTAGAGCATAGAAATACGAACATTTTTCTTGTTACATAAGACAAAGCGAATTAATAAATATATAGCACAAACTTAATTAAGGCAGATGTACAAAATTTATACAAAATGCAAGAACTAATGCTGACGAAATAATCTTATTGGACAAATGACGAAATAACGTAATCTTATTTCTTTAAAAAAGCATACTGCATGATTTGACAAGACTGTTGATACAATGCTAGGCAGATAACGCATAGACAAAATTTTGCTTGCTGCACTACCTTGCAGTAAGTGGATCTCGGTTGTTTTCAGGCCTAGCAAGACATTATGCTGTAAAGTACAAAGCATAACATGTGACTCTGCTAAGCGATACACAGAACACTACGGATAGCGCGTATGCGAAGTGCTTCCGTCTAGCTAATAAAGAGTTAATTTGTCAGGCGAACACTTTAACAGACATAAGAGCTCTCTTACTCTACACAGAATCTTTAACACTCTACTAACTCACGGTTACGCTAGAATACGGTCAAGGTTTGACAGTTCATCGGAAAATAGTTCGTCGCATTATTACTTGCTTCTTCGCATTGCTTGAATGGTATGATTAAAAATAATTCTCAAACAAACATCACCTATGCCCATTTTCACGCATCAGATTACTGCCAAAAAACTTCAAAATTGAATAGACAACGAATAAGAAGTGTAAATGGTGCATTGTTTGATGTGAAGTCTACCTTCATTTCTATAAAATAAGGTCACGCTATCGTTAACGAGAATTCAAATTACGATTCATCGGCAAACGCACACCAATTGCGCGCTCTAGTCTACAAATGCCAGATGAGTGTTATAACCGCTACACTCTTATTTCTTCCTCTAATCACCTTTAGTGCAATATGGAACAAAATAGTACATCGATAGGTGGCTGGATTGTTAGAGTATTTGTTTTGGCAAACAGAAACACAATGACAATTTTCTACTCATTTTTGAAGGAACCTTTCAGCCAGATTGAGATATAAAGCCATCTCTATTTGCTTGGCCGAACGACCACTACTAATACAAGTCTGAGCGTAAAATTCAGACGTTCATATAAATAAACGAATATTGGTTGCACGGGTGGTGATAACAATGATTTAAATCAAGGTTGTGATCTTGATATAAAGACCAGGCCCATTATATACGTACATTTGTCAGTATAAACTAAGCAATGCATGATGTAGAAAATGCAATTCATCCCATAGTCAGGTGTCGACCTTAGGAGGAATTAATTTACTATCCAGAATTTGCCGCGGACTGGGCTCCAACATGGACACACCTGTTTTGGAGTTTGTTGATCTAACAAGCGGACCAGTGATCTCAGCACAACACCATTATGATCCAGTCAGGTTTAATAGAAGGCACCAACGTTGGTAAGATTATCTAGAGCCAATCGGTAGTCAAGCAGAAAATTTTTGTGCCAACAGGCAATCAAACTCAAACAGTTAATATGCTTTGCATTATAATACCAATAAATTATCGATTTTGTATCGTGGTTATGAGGCAATAATGCACTGGTATTAAATGTTAAATAATTTCAATTTTATATGATGACGATGAATAAACAGTATACATATTTAAAGACATTCACCCAGATTTTTTTCCTATTCATTCTATTCTTTCTTACAAAAGTTAAGAAACTTAGTTTATTTTTCAACCCAAATTATGGATTAGTTATTCCGCTGAATTTTAACAGAAATATCTGTAATTGTGCCCATTATGGCCCACAACAACGAAAGAAAAACATATGCTGACATAGGCAATATAAAATTTCGCTTAATAGCATATTTAAATTGAGATTCATGTATATCTGTTAGCATATATTTTCGTTATTACACTGTACGCTTATTACTGTGCGCAAAATTGCATGTAATATACTTTAGATAAATCATTGTAGTCTTACATTCATCCAAACAATGCTGCTTCCATACGTGTGTGATAGAAATGAGCTACTATGTCAAGCCTTATTTATGCTAGAATTTGGGTTAGTGTTAATCGACACACACGCCTTTTAAAAATTAATATAGTTTTCGGAGCTCTTACACGAGCAATTATTTCCCAAACACGACAAAGGCAAAATCAGCTTAAACATATTGATTAAAACAATTAAATGAGATTAACTCACAAGACGAAGATTACATAATACAAGGTAATGCTCAAATAAAATGTGTTACCTACGGATTAATACAAATCAATATCTGTAGCGAAAAAGCAAAAAAACGAACCAAAACAAAATAAAGAGTGAACAAAATTAAGGGAAGCATAATGTATAAATAATAAACCAAACGAAAGACAATCAGAAAGTAATAGATAAATGTAGAAATGCCTTTAAAACAAATGTTTGAAATTTAGAGATAATTTATAATCGAAATGTTAGAGTAAAGGAATAAAAGTAAATCAGAAGCGATTTGAAATATCAAGAACTAGCAAAAGACATTAATAAATGCTCTAAATAGAAAGAAAAATAGAGCGACACCATTGATGGATAAACTCTGATGAAAGAAAATTAAAGATATTTTGTGCACATATCTATACATAAACCAGCTGATATGCATACATGTAAGAAATTAACAGGTTATTCCATAAGTTTTATATATTTTCTAACTGTTTCTCAAAATATCATTTCAAATTAATAACGTTTAATATCATATACCGTTGTTAAACTACGTATTGGACTTAATGATATTTTTACCGGCGCAGCGTTACCTACATTCTCTCTAGATTTTATTTAAAAAACATTCCTCACGCAGTCTAGTCAAACGTTCGAGTTGTCATAACGTTATTCGTTTTCATCCATCGTAGTTGATAGTATGAAATTACAGCCAGATATGATTTATTAATGTGGTCATATTTACATGCTGTTGTATGTCTTTCTGTTCCAGCGTGAATTTGTCGTGTATTTTCTCTAGCATACCAGGTTATAATCCCGGTTAAGAATTTCATATACACGAGATATTTGCAATGGTGTGATTCTTTCCACTGGAAAAGGAAGTAGGCAGCCTTATGTATGTTTTTAATTTCCTTATTTTATATTTCGACACTAAAGAATTTACATTCGTTCCCAACACGGAATCTGGCATGGCCATTAACTTTCAATCAACATACGTGACGTGCGACTTCAACTTATTAGGTACCGTATCCAATGTAACTGTCCTAACTTTGCTAACATGTCAAAATTCTTACGAATAAATTTTAAAACAAAATTATCCCTATTTAAAAATTATGATAATTTGGTAAAAACACAAATGTTATTATAATCAAGACCGCAACCTTGATTATAATAATTTTTATCACCACTCGCGCAACTATTGTTCGTTTAATTATATAAAAACACAAATGTGTATGAAATGGGTCATTTCTTTATTAAGAAACGCGAATAAGTGCGAAATACAAACAATTCTTTACCCTGGAGTAAAAAAGTCAATATTTATTTGGAGTAGAGTAGAATTAAATTAAAAGTAACTTACTTGATTATGAAAAATAGTTCCGTCAAATGGGCTGTATTCAAATTGCACATGGCTCAAATAGGGCGCGACGAACGATATCGTGCTCAATTGGTCCCGATTCAAATTGGCGCGTTCAATAAATTTTTTCGGCAGATGTGAGTCAACTGCATTAGACCAGGAAAAATAGAAATAATTGAAGTTTAATGCCTCAGAGTTGATATCTTGATTCAATTGGTAACAAGCACATAACAAAAGAATAATTTTTGACACGGAGAACAAATGCATTTGAAATTGTGTTTTTAGATATTGCGTAACTAGTACAAATTACTTAAATTCAGGTTGCAATCTTAATAGAAGCATCAGTCTTATAATATACATACATCTTTAAAGTGGAGAATAAACATTGTGAAATGTAGTTTATACTGGATTTTCTACATAGCCCAATGCTTAGTTTACACTGACAAATGTAACTATGTAATGAGACTGGTGTTTCTATCCTGATCGCAACCTTGATGTAAATCAATGTTACCACGGCCCGCGCAACCAATGTTCATTTAATTATAATAACAAATTAGTTCAAATAAGTTCAGAAGGATATACCTATGTCAGCCTGAATAAAAGTATAACTTCATGTAAACATGCACTTAGTGCTTACTGGCGACTCATTAGTAGGAGCCGGTATCACGTCCTATACCCACTATAAATTTTAGTGAGGAATATGAGACAATTGAACAGTAAAATCTTCTATACGAATGTGTATACAAGCATTGGTATAGTTAACTTCGTTGAAAGACTTCGAAAATTCTAGTTCAAAGCAAACTCAGTATAGATAATATCTACCGAGCCTGTAAGGCGTAAAAACACGTTTTTGAGATTCTGAACCTGTAAAAAGGTATAAACTAGTATAAAACACAAGTATGTATTAGGTGTTGCGAACCTAGTAACAAATTAGTTCAGTTGTGACCAGAAGGATAAACCAAAGGCAGCATGAACGGAAAGTATAATCTCATGCACATTCGTTTCGTGCTCACTGGCGACTCATCAGTAGGAGCCGGTATTACGCCCTTTAACCACTATATATTTGGTAGAAGAATGTGGAATAATAGGACAGTACAATCGCCTAGAGGAATGTGTAAACCTGTAATAGTGAAGCTAACATAATCTAAAGTCAACGACAATACGACTTAAATGCTAACTCACACTATATAATCTATATACCGAGTCTGTAAAGGATACTAACACTAAGGCCATTGTGTTAGTAACTGATACCTTTTTTGAAATCGATGAGTACCGGATACTAACACTATAGTTTCCGAGTCGCTACATGATACCAACCTGATCGATATAAATTTATGCTAAAGTTCACCCAAATTGAGAATTACAACAATTTCCGGACACCTGTTACTCCAGTTAAACCATACACTCTGGCCTTCATCGATATCAGTTATCACATTTCACGGTAAGCATGACATCATTCAATTCAATATATTACAGTTAAATACTGTTTGTTGCGAAGAACTAATATATATGCAAGTATGTATTGGGTTTTGCGAACCTAGTAACAAATTAGTTCAGTTGTGACCAGAAGGATAAACCAAAGGCAGCATGAACGGAAAGTATAATCTCATGCACATTCGTTTCGTGCTTTTTGGCGACTCATCAGTAGGAGCCGGTATTACGCCCTTTAACCACTATATATTCGGTAGAAGAATGTGTACCGTCCTATTATTTCACATTCTTCTACCGAATATATAGTGGTTACAGGGCGTAATACCGCCTCCTACTGATGAGTCGCCAATAAGCACGAAACCAATGTGCATGAGATTATACTTTCCATTCATGCTGCCTTTGGTTTATCCTTCTGTTCACAAATGAACTAATTTGTTACTAGGTTCGCAACACATAATACATACTTGCATATATATTAGTTCTCCGCAACAAACCTTATTTAACTGGTATAATACACGTTTGAATGAAAGAGACAAAGCCATTACTACCACGTATATTTTACAGAGCTGTATATTATGCAGAAAACGATAATGAGTGTCAAGCATTCCTGATACCAAAAGAAGTTTCCGAAACTCTTAGGATATGTTGCGGATAAAGATATAAATATAAATATGCCAAAAGAAAATTAAGATATTATAGTTACTTATTAGTTTAATTAGTAATTAATAAAAAAGTATAGGGCATAATTAATTAAATAACTTCTCAATATATAAATATAAACATGACGTTGCATTATTTTAATTTTGAAAAGACAGACCAACAGAAATTTAAATTTCGTAAGCCACTATAATTTTGGCTGTGAAGAATGCTAATAATGTATAACTTCAACTGCGCGCAAATTGTTATATATATTATAAATTCCTGTAAATATATTCCCACTGGGTCAATTAAGACTTTTCAAATTGAATCTAAAGAATTAGAATAGGTAACCCTACGGAAGACGATAGCTAAACTCCGCATGTAAGGAAACACACCCATTGGTGAGGAAGCCCTTGTCAGGCACAAGACAATCGCAGATATGAAACCAAAGAACAAGGACAACAAGGTCGCCCACGCAGGGGGCTCTCGTAAGGTATTTGTCAATAAGACAGAGTTAACTCAATTTCCAAACTGAGAAATATTTCAGCGATCAATGAGTGTAAAGTGCGGCGTGACTATGTTATTAATATTGAGAATACTAATGAACAGCCACCGATGCACCAGGTCGTCAGCGGTATCCAGCAGCCATCAAAATTAAATTAATAAAATGAAAAAACAAATTGAATTAATGGATCAGCTCAGTTAGATACACAAAGCGCTAATCCTTAATGAACTCCACAGAAATTATTTCGATGGCGTAAGATGATAGGGTTGAAAACCATAATTCAAGCATTTGCTAGTAAAACAGTTCATCGGGTAAATAAAACAAAATAAAATGTGTCAATATTTAAAACTAAATATATTACACCAAATTTTGTCATGCAACATTCTGGTTATAAAAATGCTAAAAAAACACGAAAAAACCTATTAGATGCGCATAAAATTATCACTTAACACATTATACAATGAGCCAGTAACTTAAAACTCATAAAATTCCTCATCAATCTCTGTAATAGCAGAGTACAATCATGCTTCTGCATTTAGAGGCCATGATTGTAAAATTAATTGGCCTAGAATTGTGAACTAGACAAATGAACTTACGTGAGGTTTCGCTATCAACATATTCAGAATAATTTATTTTATTTTACATAAAATATTAGAAAATATTTGTATCTGATTTAATTACAACATAAGTTTTGTCTCTGCACGACCATTTTATTAAGTTAGCCCACAAATTCACGAGGTCTGGTCATCATCATCATCATCATCATCATCATCATCATCATCATCATCATCATCATCATCATCATCATCATCATCATCATCATCATCATCATCATCATCATCATCATCATCATCATCATCATCATCATCATCATCATCATCATCATCATCATCATCATCATCATCATCATCATCATCATCATCATCATCATCATCATCATCATCATCATCATCATCATCATCATCATCATCATCATCATCATCATCATCTTATTCTTCTTCTTCTTCTTCTTCTTCTTCTTCATTATTATTATTATTATCAAAAACAGCAATACAAAGGAATTTGCTAATAAATACTTCGCCACAACCACAAGAAAGAAACAAGAAATAAAAATAAAATCAATGATAATAATAGTGAAAAACTTATAACTTAAAAACATTTTACAATAAAGGATGATTTACAAACGGAATGGTCCATTTCATGTAAGACGCTGACCTTTGTAGTACACAGGAATGATGAAACCTAGATGTCTACACAACGTAATCTAGGAATAAGTCAACTTTAAGACAAAGCGACATCGGCAATAAAGCTTCCATGTTGGTTTCATTGAATAGCTTCATAAACACGACCAAACCGCGCAATTAACTCTGACCAATTACAAGTTAAGAAAATGCTTTTATTACAAATTTAAAAAATCGCCCCTATCCCGAATCGATGTTATGTTGCGCAATTGTCCCAACCAAGAAATATGATGCGCGCGTGGACCCCATCTTGGTTGACGAACTGGTTCCCTACTACCCAATATTACCGTGGTGGACTTAATCTGTATCTGCCATGATCTTATGACAATCTGGCACAACTTCAGAAAATAATGCTCTACTACGAAGACGAATTGAGGACATACGTAAAACATGACCGACACAGCACAATCTAATGTGTCTTCTTTAGTTGTCTACGGAGGAAAACTTGTAGGCCGATATCAAAAATACAACTACAGATATCAGCGATGCTTATTCGCTGACGAAAATCAATATGGGCCATGCTACTCAAACAACGGTGCAAAAGTGCGTATAAGCGTCTAAGATCTTTAACTCTAAAGAACCAAGTTTTACTTACGAATAATAACGTTGTACGTCCAAGTGCATTGTACACACGATCTTCATGGCGTATCTCCATAAATAGCGTAGGTTAGAGAAGGTTACATTGGATTTCACGATTCTCATAATCTTTTCCTTACTCATATTATCTGAGTTATTAATAAGGCCACTAAAATTTGAAAACGTCAACTAAATCCAAATCCTGAAGAAATAATTTACATTTAGAGAGTGAGAATTTCAATGTGTTCTGGGCCGAATCGCGGGTGTCCATTAATAATATAGTAGCCTGCATAGTCAATATAAACTAATTTACCACCGTTGAGAACTTCGAAACCTGCATCCTGAACGCATTGAAGGGTACAGTTAATAAGTGCATCTATTCTAAAATTAAACAAAATTGGAGAATGTGGACATCCTTAACGGACACCACTGCTAATATTAAAGTTCGCTAATTCCTTGTAGATACTAACACAACCAGTGTTTGGTGGGAAATTAGTTGGCAAACTGTTTTTCAACAGATTATCGAAAAGAATAACCTTAATAAATGTTTCAATCTTGATACAGACACCTACTTTATTATGTACATACATTTGTTAGTACAAACGGAGCATTTTATAAAGTATAAAAGGTAATGATATCAAGATCGCAAACTTAATTAAAATAATTGTTATAACCGGCCGCGCAACCAATGTACGTTTAATTATATAAATATCAAAAACAATGTTGTAATCCATTGAGTATAATTCATCCTTAAAGTCTAGAAAGACGGCTACTGTGAGACGGCGATATAAATGTCGCTCTTCAATGATAAGTATTAAGGTAATGATGTGATCTGTACAATTTCATCTTAGCCGGAATGCAGCTTCTCCTTTTCTAATGTGATTCCCGCGAAGCGTTGAGACGGTAAAAGAGAATTAAAGAAAATAACCTAAATATGACTGGAATTAAATAATTTTGGAAAATATTCATATAGCTGTTGGAAAGACAGCTTCTCGAATTTTACACTTATTATTATTCAGTTTTCTGGATATTGCGAATACAAATTGACAACGGGAAAGTGCATGGTAGAAGTCGGAATACGTGTTCGTCACGAAGGTCGGTCCCAGGTTCAAATACGCCATATATGACTAATTGCTACATATGTGCAGTGGCTGGAGGACGCCATGTGGCGTAACTCCTTAGACTACGTCTGAAATTTGTGCTGCTCAGGTTTAACCTGTTCTATGCAGCTTCCTAACCGTCATTCACCAGCAGCGTTGCAAAATGTGCTTAATATTTATCTACCACCAAAACGAAATTCTGCATCGCTCAAGCGCCCAACGTAACCATTTATCCTACTCATAACCAACACTGTCTAAACTTTATGCTGTAATTTGTAGGGAACTTAGATCGGAGTAGAAAGCATGCTAGCTTTCCTCTGTGCTAAATTCGGTGATGGCATATGCAGGTACAACGAGAAGGCAGCATCGATTAAAGTTTCCGGATTTGGCTTTAGTGGACATCTTTAAGCGTTTCGCGCAGTCGGGTGTTTTTGCGGGGATCCATTCAGTTAAAAAAGCTTCAGCTCGTGAACTAAGGAACAAACCGACTCTTCATATTCCGGCTTGAAAAAAACAATGGTACTAGAGCTTTGAAACCAATAACGTGTAGGTAAAGATGGTATACCCTGTTCTGAATATTTGTAGGATCCTGTATTCTAGTTTCGATTACGCAATTTCAAAATTATCCAACGTGTGTACTACTGATCATTGTTGCCCAATTTGTTTTAATGTAAAAAACATTAAATGCATTGGCATGAAAATCTGAACTACGTTTAATTTATAGTAATTTAATTGAACTATTTTCGATACTTTGCGATTCAACATTATAATCAGTCTGTGGCTAATATCGCCGCATTTATAGCATCTACAAGCGCGTTTTTTATGTTAAGAGAGAGAGGGAGGGAAGAAACAGAATTGGAAATTAAGTTTTCTGTAGTAGTCTGATTTCGCCCACCCACCATGCACAGCTCACCATATAAGGTGACCCATTCATTCATATTGTTCACGGTTATACATGTGAGCTGTAGAAGAAAATTAGCCCGCTCATTCCCAAAGGTGAAATTGCTAACACTAAGGTGGTGGCCAAAAACAACGAAACAATTATATAAAGAAGTTTGATTGCATGGAGGCAAAGAGGGAAAAACTCACGATTTGCATTTGATTTGATCACCGTGTCGAACATTTCCGAAATGTTCTCTGGCTGCTCTACACAAGTAGACTTAAGATTGTTAATCAATTGTACCATATCATTCAATTCGTTAGTCGCTTCCGGTAACTCTTCCTGAAAATGCGAATTTAAAACATTTGCTCCTGTTAATTAATAATATTTTTTATCAAAAATAGGTCAATTGTGTTGAATGCATTTAAACACAGCAAAAAGCATTTCGTTAAAACCAATTTGATCATTCTATATTCCTATGAATCACATTTGTACTGATACTAGGCTTTAAATAATAAATCAAATCATACTCGTTTCAACTTGTTTAATTTATTTTTTTGGAATGCTAGCCATAAAAAAATCATAACGCATTTTCTAATTGCAAAAATATAAAAAAAACTTTACCTGATAAAAGAATTTTTTACCTTCTTATATTCTTCTCAAACATCTACAAATGAGCATATATATTGAAAGGCAAACAAAACAGCTTATGTAAACTTGGAGAGAGTAGGAAGTAAAGGAAAAACCAAAATATTGTGTGCAACACCTCCAGTTCAAGCTAAATGCTCGAACATGCGCTTTTTGCTAGCATAAATCAGGATGCAGTTTGTCTATTCCTAAGGCTTTGTATGTGACTAACTCATTTCTGCTACTGCATTAAGTTATTATCGTAAATTCTTTGTGTGGAAAGCTTGCGTGCGAGGTTTCAAAAATATGTTACGTAATTGCAGACGTGTAATTACCATTTGACTTAAAACACGAGTTTGCGTTGCAATATTCTTAAATTCAAGCAATCAACCGTCTGGCCTATCGGACAACATAAGTTGATCGTGTGCAGTCTGTTAAATAATATTTATGGTCGACATTGACGGCTATTCTCCTTTAATTGCAGGTAAAAGCAAGTGTGCTACCTTAAATGGCAATCTAGATTAGCAGCATTAAAGAAGCGTGTTAATGCCACCCCAAATTTCTTGTGTACTGTGCGGTAAGCAGCATTTCCCTAAAATGGGATGTTCAGATCAAATGCTTTCTTTTCTGGTCCAATGAACGCCAATTTATTTTGATTTCCCTTCTTAATAATTGACTCAATCAATGGTCTAGGATAACCGTTAGACATTGTATAGATTTTTGCTTTAGTAAATTCGTTACCTTTTGAATCTCGATTGAACAATCTGTCATTTCTTGAAAAGCAGCCGCAAACTGTTGCAAATTCCTTGTAAAAAGGCACGGAACTGTCACAATACAAATACTGTGCAGACTTCGTTGGTTTATACTACTTCATTAACTACTAGAATCGTTCTATAGTAGTACATCTAAGAAAGGCAGACAATCATCCTTCTCGTGCTCTGACATGAAACTGATATTTGTATGCGTTTTATTGAAACGTTGAAACAGAGTTCGTGATTGCGAACTATTTTTATGGACAGAAATTATCAACATACCGTTTGCATTGTGCACATTTAATTATGTCACTATTTAATAATGTGGTTTCACGATATACTAGAAACATCTCATCAAACACAAGAGTTAGGGGGCTCCACATTGTCACACAATCGGTTTGTTTATACATGCTTTCATTAAAACGAAACTGTTTATCTTCGTGAATAATAGGATAATCTTGCGTAGAGTGTGAAATGAAACTGGAAACAGCGATATGTTTTGGTCAACTGCTTGTACCACATTGACAATGGTTTCTTCAATTTGAACATTTTAAAACAATGACGTAACATCATAAAACACCATAATCTTGTTTTTAACATTTATAACTTGCATTCTGTTAACTAACCCAAACAATCGGTAATTAAATAATTATTGCCTAATCTGCGCTTTGACTAACACAGGCTAAATTCCAGTTCTATACTGTTTGAGGCGGCGAACAAATGTATATGCAATTATGTTTTAAGTGTTGCGCACCTAGTAACAAATTAGTTCAAATATGACCAGAAGGGTAAAACAAATACAGCATGAACAGAAATTATAATCTCGTGCACATTCATTTCGTACTTACAGGCGAATGTGTAAACCTGCATTTGTGAAGCTTCATGTAAATTCTTCAACAATGCGACTTCAAAGTTACCTCACTATATATAATATGTCGAAATATCTTCAAGAAACCAAACAACTGAAATTCAGCCTGTGTTAGTCCAAACGCAGATCAGGTAATTTTGATTAATTCTGTTTCGATTTTTTTCATTCTTTTAAGCAAATGAATAACTACCTAGTATTCTGAGCAATGATTATAATCAAGGTTGTTATCACCACCCGCGCAACCAATGTTCGTTTAATTATATAAATGTTCATTTCAATACCATTTCCCCATGTAATGTGGTGTCTGTTCAGTAATGACAGATCGGGCATGGTTAGTTGGAACTTTGGGTCTAAATGGATGCCATATGAGCTCCACCTAAAGGAAAAATTGACTAACCAAGTTACATTAGTTAGTATATAACTGAAAATTGTGTGTAGTGTAGTGTGCGGCAGGATAGCTCAGTGGTTAGAGCACCAGATTCCGAAGCAGACGTGCCCAGGTTCGTATCCTGTCCGCGGCAAATTCTGGCCAGTACTTGATGAGTTCCCAATAAGGACGAAACCGGTCTACTGGATGAATTGCCTTTTCTACACTATACAATTCTTAGTTTATACTGACATATGTAAGTAATTAATGGGTCAGGTGTTTATATCAAGACCGCAACCTTGATTATAATAATTGTTATCACCACCCGCGCAACCAATGTTCGTTTAATTATATAAATGTTCATTTCAATACCATTTCCCCATGTAATGTGGTGTCTGTTCAGTAATGACAGATTGGGCATGGTTAGTTGGAACTTTGGGTCTAAATGGATGCCATATGAGCTCCACCTAAAGGAAAAATTGACTAACCAAGTTACATTAGTTAGTATATAACTGAAAATTGTGTGTAGTGTAGTGTGCGGCAGGATAGCTCAGTGGTTAGAGCACCAGATTCCGAAGCAGACGTGCCCAGGTTCGTATCCTGTCCGCGGCAAATTCTGGCCAGTACTTGATGAGTTCCCAATAAGGACGAAACCGGTCTACTGGATGAATTGCCTTTTCTACACTATACAATTCTTAGTTTATACTGACATATGTAAGTAATTAATGGGTCAGGTGTTTATATCAAGACCGCAACCTTGATTATAATAATTGTTATCACCACCCGCGCAACCAATGTTCGTTTAATTATATAAATGTTCATTTCAATACCATTTCCCCATGTAATGTGGTGTCTGTTCAGTAATGACAGATTGGGCATGGTTAGTTGGAACTTTGGGTCTAAATGGATGCCATATGAGCTCCACCTAAAGGAAAAATTGACTAACCAAGTTACATTAGTTAGTATATAACTGAAAATTGTGTGTAGTGTAGTGTGCGGCAGGATAGCTCAGTGGTTAGAGCACCAGATTCCGAAGCAGACGTGCCCAGGTTCGTATCCTGTCCGCGGCAAATTCTGGCCAGTACTTGATGAGTTCCCAATAAGGACGAAACCGGTCTACTGGATGAATTGCCTTTTCTACACTATACAATTCTTAGTTTATACTGACATATGTAAGTAATTAATGGGTCAGGTGTTTATATCAAGACCGCAACCTTGATTATAATAATTGTTATCACCACCCGCGCAACCAATGTTCGTTTAATTCTGAGCAATGGTTTGAGTATACGAACTAACCATTTAGCCAATACATGCAACAAAGAATTGACCATTGATAATTTTTTCATCGTAGTAAAAACGTATTTGTGTATTTTGGCAATCTTTACATTTTTGGTGTAAATGATCCAATTGGTTAGATCTTCTGTGCAACATCCTCAGCAATTAAAACGGCATCTGACAAGATCTTAATTTCATTTTTAACTTTGCGTTCCACTTTGTCTATTTCATCATATTTATCGTCTAGACGCATGCATTTTGTATTGTCATTCAACACGTTTTCCATCTCTTGTATATAGTCGGATTTGTCCAATATAACAATGATCTTGCTGTTATCTTTAAACGTATTTAAATGTGGCTCTGTCCATGTATACTGTTCTGCACATTTGAATGATTCCAGATATGAAACCTTATCAAATAAAATAGCCTTGAACCATTTTTATGATCAATGCTTTTAGGCTCTAAGTCAGCTGTTTGTTCAAATAACAATTCAAATGCTGCCCCAAATCAATATCGCGTCTACCTGAAGGATGAATTCCATAATATTGGCTCATCGATAACGTCTCCATTGTTAGCTGATCGATTGGCATTTGTGATAGATTAAGCACACGTTTTCCAATATCCGTCAGTATAAAATCAAAAAAGGCTCCAGTTTTTATATAATTTACTAATTTATTCAATGTTCTCGTTTCGACTTTCATCATGACATCTGTCAAAAACATAATCTCATTTTTTCAAAAAGAAATATGCATCCAATACACAAGATACACACCCGATTCTTACCTGCAACGCGGTTTCATCACTTTTAACTGTTCAATTTTGGAATACACCAACCTTGCAAGATTTCTTTGATTGACCTATAGTTTAAATTTGCGTAAACTGCGCAACAAATCTCCTGGAAAGTGTATTTGCTTAATACATCGATAATAATTTTATTTCCACAATAAAGTCCTTTGCGCTTTGAATTTTAACGTCACTAGTTAATATAGTCTTTTGGAATGCGAACCATAATAAAATTCATAGTACTCGCTCCATGTGCATAAATAAAAAGAAATTTTATCGGATGCAATAACCGTTTCCTTATCATATTTGTAATCGATGAGCCAAAATTATTGAAATCATTCTACAGATAAAAGCGATATTGATTTTGAGGCAGCATGTAAATTGCAATTTGGACAAACATTCAACTTAGTACTTACAATAAATGATTATAAAAACTGGTTTAGAACCACTTTATTTTATCAGCCTTCACATTTGTAGTCGTTCAAATGCGTAGAACAGCATGCATTGACAAAGCAGCATTTAAATGCGCTTAAAGATAGCAGAAATGCAGACATCAAAGTAATACGCGCTGATAGAGGTAAGAGTGTTATTATAATGGAAAAATAAAACTATATGTAAAACTATATGGGTGCGTGCTGAATGACAGTACGAAATTCCCGAGTATGGAGAGTAAATTAGATGAAATAGTGCAAAGTAATAAATGAAATTAAGATATTAATATATCAGTTAAATACTGTTTGTTGCGGAGAACTAATATATATGCAAGTATGTATTAGGTGTTGCGAACCTAGTAACAAATTAGTTCAGTTGTGACCAGAAGGATAAACCAAAGACAGCATGAACGGAAAGTATAATCTCATGCACATTCGTTTCGTGCTTACTGGCGACTCATCAGTAGGAGCCGGTATTACGCCCTTTAACCACTGTATATTTGGGTGAGGAATGTGGGATAATAGGAAGGTACAATCTCCTAGACGAATGTGTAAACCTGCAATAGTGAAGCTAACATCATATAAAGTCTTCGACAATGCGACTTCAACGCTAACTCATACTATATATATATATATATATATATATATATATATATATATATATATATATATATATATATATATATATATATATACCGAGTCTGTAAAGGATACTAACACTATGGCTTTTGTATTAGATACCAACATTGTAGTACCGAAAATGTACATTGTACTAACACTTGGTTTCCAAGTCAGTACATGGTACCAACATGATGGATATCAATTTAATCTCTAGTTCACTGAAATTGAGAATTACAACTATTTCTGAACAACTGTTACTCAGTAAATCCATACACTCTGGACTTGATCGATATCAGTTATCACATTTCGCGGTAAGCATGACATCATTCAATTCAATATATAACATTTAAATACTGTTTGTTGCAGAGAACTAATATATATGCAAGTATGTATTAGGTGTTGCGAACCTAGTAACAAATTAGTTCAGTTGTGATCAGAAGGATAAACCAAAGACAGCATGAACGGAAAGTATAATCTCATGCAAATTCGTTTCGTGCTTACTGGCGACTCATCAGTAGGAGCCGGTGTTACACCCTTTAACCACTGTATATTTGGGTGAGGAATGAAGAGAAATAGGATTGTACAATCTCCTACACAAATTACGTGGTTAAAGGGCGTAATACCGTCTCCTACTGATGAATCGCCAGTGAGCACGAAACGAATGTGCATGAGATTATACTTTCCGTTCATGCTGTATTTGGTTTATCCTTCTGATCACAACTGATAGTAATATATGTCGGTTTAATTGATGAGGCTGTTGCACAGAAGCTCAAACCAGTAACTCCACCTGAACTAAATACATCCCTTCATAAATCATTCTCCATTAACAATTTTAAAAATATTGTATACCATTATTAATATTATTGACTTATTTCTCTGTCAGAACAACAATGAGTTAGTACATCGACTTACAAAACTTTCACAGCACTGGTTTGTTAAGAACATACAATAGGATCAAAAATATACCCGACTCTACGACTGTGGTCAATGTATATTCATTTATTAACAATGTCAGTTTGGCATCCTCAAATTCACACATCGAGTACGCCAAATTTTATGCTCAAATCGACTTATTAACAAAGGTCACGATACCAATGAAATACGGATGACTCCAGTTTCTAAATCGCAGCTCATCAAGCATTTACAATATATGCGAAATACTTCAGATAATGCAAATGGAGACATGATCGATGAAGTGACAAACGAAACGCGTCAATGCGTTGCGGCTGGCTGTAGTTTTGTTATGGTGTTCGACGACTGGTTAAAAACAATGGGATTGGTGTTTACTTGAAGCTCGTAACCTGATTCTAAAGCAACTGTTACCACCACCCGCGCAATCAGTTATTGTTTTATTGTATTGCTTATATGTGTATATGTGGCGAAAGCTGCAAACAGTTAATGTTCGTGACTGCATAGAAATTGTGCAGCCGACATTTACAGTCAAGTTCAATGTATGCGAGACTGCTAGAAATGAGAGCCGCTCATCTAAATTTTATTTCCATATATATTCAATGCGGTTTGATCCTCGATAGTCAGTTTGCCGTCGTACTCTGATGATGATAATGGAAGGTCGAAACGCGTCAGTGCGTTGCAGCTGGCGGTAGTTTTGTTATGTTGTTCGACGACTGGTTAAATACAATGGGATTGGTGTTTACTTCAAGTTCGCAAACTTGATTTAAAGAATTGTTACCACCACCCGCGCAAACAATTATTTTTTTATTGTATTGTTTATATGTGTATATCTGGCGAAAGCTGCAAACAGTTAATGTTCGTGACTGCATAGAAATTGTGCAGCCGACATTTACAGTCAAGTTCAATGTATGCGAGACTGCTAGAAATGAGAGCCGCCTATCTAAATTTGATTTCCATATATATTCAATGCGGTTTGATCCTCGATAGTCAGTTTGCCGTCGTACTCTGATGATGATCATGGAAGGTCGAAACGCGTCAGTGCGTTGCGGCTGGCGGTAGTTTTGCTATGTTGGTCGACGACTGGTTAAAAACAATGGGATTGGTGTTTACTTCAAGCCCGCAAACTTGATTTAAAGAATTGTTACTACCACCCGCGCAATCAATTATTGTTTTATTGTATTGCTTATATGTTTATATGTGGCGAAAGCTGCAAACAGTTAATGTTCGTGACTGCATAGAAATTGTGCAGCCGACATTTCCAGTCAAGTTCAATGTATGCGAGACTACTAGAAATGAGAGCCGCATATCCAAATTTGATTTCCATATATATTCAATGCGGTTTGATCCTCGATAGTCAGTTTGCCGTCGTACTCTGATGATGATCAAGGAAGGTCGAAACGCGTCAGTGCGTTGTGGCTGGCGGTAGTTTTGTTATGTTGTTCGACGACTGGTTAAATACAATGGGATTGGTGTTTACTTCAAGCTCGCAAACTTGATTTAAAGAATTGTTACCACCACCCGCGCAAACAATTATTGTTAAATTGAATTGCCTGTGGGACATGTGCTGTCAAATTACATAAGCAAATGAATAAACTACCTTATCGCTTAAGCTGCACACAAGTACTAGCAAAGTCAGATAGAAGTCCACCCTGTTTATGTTCACATGCAAAGGAGAAAGGGCCAACAGTCACCATCCGACTAGCTATCCATAGATCTTCTTCATATAAACATGCACCCTACGTCATTTAATGTCGGAAAATAAATGTGTATCACGATCTAAATTAACTGTGATTGAATGTTTAAAGTGAGCAACGTGCGTAATTTTTATTATTCGAATTGGCGATGATAGTGACGATTCCTTATTTTTGCATGTAGAACATTCTATCATACGCGTTCCTTCTTCAAGCTTATTCGAATAAGCTATCTTTTGTTCTTTCAACCTGCAAAACCAGTAGAAAAAGCAATCTGATTGATATTGAACATCAGATGATGTAGTCTTGCATAACTATTTGTTGTATTTATCAGTTTTCTGGGTTGTACTAGAGCACTATATCATCCATTCAGATTTCGAATGAATGACATGTAATCAGAATTACCCTTCTTAAATGTTATCCTACTCAAGGGTCACGAACATCCTCTGCCAAAGTTATCTGAGTGTGAAGTGTCAGCGGCCAGTGTCCCTTACCAATCGAAACTTTCCCAACGCTCCTAGCACATTCGTAATCATTCAGATGGTGAACTGACCTCAAATCTTAACACAAGACAGGGCTGTTGTGATATTACAGGAATTCTCCGTTATTGCCACGATTAATAATTTTTAGGATCCGCATTTCATGAGACGAAAACTCTCCACGGCTGCCGCCTAAAAATGAGTTATTACTCTTAAGAGCAATACCATATCATATTTTAATCAGTATTTGTAATTGACTACGCAAAGCTATAGATTAGTGGTATGGAAATTCTAATTATGGACTCCGAAAAATGAAGCATATATATTCATGGGTGAAATAAGATTGGAAACAATGATATCTTGCTTTAAGTGAAAAATGTATAATAACAGGAATTACCTAACTAAAAAAAATAGTTCAATTGTTTTTCGGCAAAAAAATTAGGCATCCAAATGCGTGTTATCTCCTATTTTAAGTGCATTCGCAAAAATATAAGCCTTCGAACTGGTTCTAAACCAGAATAAATGGAAACGGACTTAAGAATGGTCGAATGAAAATGGCACCCGAGAAATGAACCGATCATTTGTTAATATTCTGTAATAATGGAATCCGAATTTTATTACAATGACGGTAAGAATGTAAATTTTTTCGCAAAAGCAATAACTCAAATTCCTTTTGCGGGCATAGTGTGCCTAAATATCCTTAATTTGAATTCAAAAATGACCTGTGATCATATAAACTAACAGCCTGAAAACCAGCGATACATATCTAGTCTTATCTTCATCGTGCTCATGAATCCTCTAGCTAACAGACGAATTAAGCAGATTTTAACTTATAATTAAAATATGATTCAGTCGATTCTACTAATAAGTGTGAAAAGTTTCCAATAACTACACAGAAAATAAGGGTGGGTTATGGCAACGAGTCATTCTGAATACCAGAGATATATCTAACAGTGGACTCAAAACTGTCGTTGTTCACATTCAAGTAATTTTAGTGAAGAAGCTTTCGTGTAAATTTATATTGTCACATGCCTTACGGATGTTCACTGTAAAATGAATTCTGAACTAGTTAGGTACGTATACAAGCAAAATAGCAAATGGTAGCATCAAAGCTACTGTAAATTAAAGGAGTAATTGTGTATTAGGTGTTGCTCACTTAGTAACAGATAAGTTAAAATAAGTCCAGAAGGATAAAACAAAGACAGCATGAACGGAAAGTTTAATCTCAGGCGAATTAGTTTCGTGATAACTCGTGACCCATCAGTACAAGCCGGTATTAAGCCCTTTACTAACCATAAATTTGGATGAGGAATGTTGGGCAAAAAGAACGTTACGATCTCCTATACTAATGTGTAAACCTGCAGTAGTGAAGCTAACATCATAGTCTTCGACAATATATATATATATATATATATATATATATATATATATATATATATATATATATACAGGATTTGTTATATGGCAGTGAAATATTAGTCACTTTTAGTTTTGCATGTCTGTGCATGATGATGATGATGATGCTGGAGTAACAGATATGCAGAAATCGTTGTAATTCCCAATTTTGGTGAACATTAGCATACATTGAAATCGATCATGTTGGTACTTCTCGATATCATGTTGGTACCAAAATTGATACAATAGCCTTAGTGTTAAATTCCCTTTATAGACTGGTATATATATATATATATATATATATATATATATATATTATAGTTGTATTTGAAGTCACATTGTCGACGACTATATGAAGTTAGTTTAATTCTACAGGTTCGCACATTCTTGTAGGAGACTTCACCGTCATATATTCCCATATTCATCACCCAAATATATAGTGGATAAAGAGCGTAACACCGGCCCCTACTGGTAAGTCGCCATTAAGCACGAACCGAATGTGCACGAGATTATATTGGTCGTTCATGCTGTCTTTGGTTTATCCTTCTGGTCTTATTTGAACTAATTTGTTACTAGGTGCGCAACACCTAATACACAATTGCATATATATTAGTTCACCGCCACAAACAGTATCTAAATTAAAGGAGTAATTCTACGGATAAATAAATTTAAAATTTCCGTTAAATGATTTTTATGTAATGTTATAGAACCTCCATTACCTAAATAAGTTCTTATAGGAGGTATAAATTTCGTTATACTATGTTGAGAATGGCGTTAACACGATCTACTGGTCCTTATATGGCTATATAATATGAATAAGCATGAACGATATATTTACATAAACGAAACCATGGCGTGTGACCGGATTCGTCATTCGATGTACTGGACAATAATTTTAAAAACAAACAAAACTTGCACTGGTACTCTGCGATAAATACTTTGTATCAGAATTCTGCGAATGTATGTTTCCAGTATGAACAATATTAAGCCTCACCAGGTTTGGTCGTTAAAATTCTTACTTCAAGGACCACAAAATCGGAAACAAAAACACACATTAGAAAACACACTAAGTATTATATGGATACAGGTTGATTATGAGAACTATCATTTAGACACGCGCACACACACAAAGCAACTAAGCGCACACATACTCGAGTAAACACAAACACATCATATGTACATTCACACAATTGGGGAAAGAAAAGATTATTCTGGGCATATATAGCTAAAGTAATATACATTGAAAGTGGAAACAACCTAAATCTACTACCTGATCTGTTTTGTGACTAGCATATAAATTTGCTCTATCCTTAATCGGTGCACAATACATTAATTCTTAGGAACAAACTAATAGAGCAAGAAAGATAGTTAGAACAACACAATAAAAAATGGTAGGAGAAGACGATTTCCTGAATCAGAACCTGAAACTTGCTCCAGTAAAAGATTAAAATATTTGATTTAAGATTATCATATTAGTGGTCTTAGAAGCTCACTACAGGTTGATCAATTAGATGAACACTTATGGAGGGACTTTTGACTTAATAACTTCTTTTCCTTAAAATGTTCATTCCTCGTTAGGTAATTTTCTTTCCCGACTAACATTCATTTTATTTCATATCTTAATTAAGCTTCTTATTTAATTCGATTTTGATCCTTTATCATGGCAGTATTTTGATATTTTTGCACTCCCCATATCCATTTCAGATACCCTTTGTATTGCATCATTTCAAATGGTATGAATAAAACAATTAGTCGGACGAGTGCAAAGGGTAAATTAATATCCAGTGACTGCTATTTCATTTTGATGAACGGTAAAATTACTAAACATATTTAACTGAACACATAATAGTTAAATCTATACACACACACAAACGCAACTACGCGTCGTGCGCTTATATAACGAAATAAAAATAACGATTACGAAATAAGCCAGCCATAAGCGTAGATCGAGTGGTCTGAATGACATTTCAAATTTGCTTTGGCTGTCTTAAATTTTTATCACTTAATTTGACATGATTGGGAACAGTTCTGTGCTAATTACAACATAGATCAGGTAAATATGAACTTCCCAGTTTCACAAACCAGCTATAATTCTTTTAAGCTAAACTAACTTTAAACAGAAGGAAAAGATAACAAGAGAATACGCAAAACTTATTATTAGTAAATTCGTATGTACCCACGCACAAAATCATACAGACACAAACATAAACACGCACACATCATACGAATAATCAGTCGGATTTTGATAATAAACTGAAGAATAATATACATGTATATACATGATCCCGATATCGATAACATATGTAGTATACTGTAAGTATACCGACAATTTCACATTAGGAAATATTAAAGACAAAAAGAAGGGCAGAAAATAGAAGATTATTGTGGAATACACTAATGATTCATTAAAAAATCAAAATATGCGTCCATATAAAAACAATGTTTAATTTAGGTTTGCCCCAAAAATATTAAAGAAAAATTTTTAAAGCCTTTATAAACAACATATTAAAGTGAAACAGATAAAAATTAAAAAGACAAGGCGGGAGCCAAATGAATCGGCATATATATATATATATTTATTTATAATGGATAAATACCTGATCTGAATCTTCGTTATGCAATAACGAATACGCGTACTCCCTTTCCAAATGAATCCAACTTTTACCAAACTGGCTGGATTCTAGCCCACCTGGATGCTCCACTTCTGGTCGAATTCCAGCACCACCGATAAAACTGGCCAATGAATGAACATGCGCCATTATACAAACGGCATGCAGAAATTCTGACATTGAAATGGCATCAAGGCTACGATGCCCGTTGCTGGCAAAAAGAGAAAACGATTTTGAATACGAAATAAGACATTTTAAAATTGCAACAGTCGCAAGAAAAATCAACAGTAAAAATTGAAAACAAATTTTGATGGAATTATTTTGAACATTCAATACTTCTCGATAAAAGATCGCGTTGAATAATTACAAATAGCTTACTGGTCGAAGTCACACTTTAAACATTACGTACGCACCGCGAGGTGTCAAAGTGAATTTCACATGGCCAACAATACGGTGTTTTCATAGATTATAATTCATGTGAAGAATACAAGTTACTTCATATTTTTCAAAGACATTAGAGTGGTTATGTTCGCAAGATGTAGCAAGCTTAATGAAAAGTAAGAGATTCTGAAAAAACATCAGAACTATTTGACGTCAAATGAGTAACTAAAATTGGCACTTCGAATGATGAGCCAGTTTGAAATAACATAATAGTTTAAAACTTTTAGCCAGATAAAAAACACAGAAAACACAATCTGCAGACATCAAAGTAGTAGCTAAACATGACAGTAGGACGAAATTAAAAAGCAAAACACAAGTAAATTTGGCAAATTAGAAAAATACCAAAAAACAATAAGTAAATTATCGCGGTTATCATGAACTAACATATTTGTAAACAGGAGTTAGAAATGATTTAATTCAAGGTTGCGAGATAAAAATAAACAAAAATCCTATTATATATATATATATATATATATATATATATATATATATATATATATATATATATATATATATCAACTAAACAACGTTTTGCCAATTAGTCCAAACATTTCCAGTATTTACAGAACACCGAAGGTCCAAAGTGGTAAAAGGTAACGACTTATCGACAAGTTCACCAATTATGTCAATGAACAACTGACGGGTGAAATTAAAGATGTTGTACAGAAAATAAAATGAAAAAAATTAACGTTACAATTGGTGCGCTGCGAGACATTACACCACGATGCCTGGTTAAGCAGTTAAAGCCGGTTTGGCACTAAATAAGGCTATTAGAGCGTTTACTGGCAAAAACCATGAATTAAGCAAGTATAAGAACATAGCAGTCGTGATAATTTTCTGACCGCCATACTGTGTCCTGTTGTCTTGTCTTTGGAGGAGGCGGTTGATTGTATTCCCGCTGAGCGGACGGACATCATCACTCGCTATCTTGAGGGCCATAATGATTCTTGCTGACGTAATGTGCAGCAATACAAAGAAGCTGACGAACTGTGGGATTTTTATTTAAATCAAGTTTGCGAGCTTGAAGTAAACACCAATCCCATTGTATTTAACCAGTCGTCGAACAACATAACAAAACTACCGCCAGCAGCAACGCACTGACGCGTTTCGACCTTCCATGATCATCATCAGAGTACGACGGCAAACTGACTATCGAGGATCAAACCGCATTGAATATATGGAAATCAAATTAAGATATGCGGCTCTCACTTCTAGCAGTCTCGCATACATTGAACTTGACTGGAAATGTCGGCTGCACAATTTCTATGCAGTCACGAACATTAACTGTTTGCAGCTTTCGCCACATATACATAAATAGGCAATACAATTTAAACAATAATTGATTGCGCGGTTTGATCCTCGATAGTCAGTTTGCCGTCGTACTCTGATGATGATCATGGAAGGTCGAAACGCGTCAGTGCGTTGCAGCTGGCGGTAGTTTGTTATGTTGTTCGACGACTGGTTAAATACAATGGGATTGGTGTTTACTTCAAGCTCGCAAACTTGATTTAAAGAATTGTTACCACCACCCGCGCAATCAATTATTGTTTAAATTGTATTGCCTATATATGTATATGTGGCGAAAGCTGCAAACAGTTAATGTTCGTGACTGCATAGAAATTGTGCAGCCGACATTTCCAGTCAAGTTCAATGTATGCGAGACTGTTAGAGGTGAGAGCCGCATATCTAAATTTGATTTCCATATATATTCAATGCGGCTTGATCCTCGATAGTCAGTTTGCCGTCGTACTCTGATGATGATCATGGAAGGTCGAAACGCGTCAGTGCGTTGCAGCTGGCGGTAGTTTTGCTATGTTGTTCGTAGACTGGTTAAATACAATGTGGTTGGTGTTTACTTCAAGCTCGCAAACTTGATTTAAAGCATTGTTACCACCACCCGTGCAATCAATTATTGTTAAATTGTATTGTGGGATTTGTTCAATAAATTGAACGATCACGATTGTCAAATAGAACCTTGATAACACAAGAGAAAGAGTAAGTGGGAGCCATAAAAATGGCGGTACACGACACGAAGGCAATGTAACGCGTGTCTTCGCATAAAATGCCTTGCCTAAATATAGGCGATGCGGGAGTAGTGATAACAGTACTTTTAATCAAGTCTGTGGGCTTCAGATATAAAATAGGCTAATTGTATCTAACTAGGATAAGTTCTGCAACTGGTGAGATGCAATCGAATTGGTGCTTATCTCAAGATCGCAATCATTATTTAAAGAAGTAGTAATGTTTGTATCTCCTTTGATTTCGTGAATAAAGCCAAAATACACAACGCCAAAAAGAAAAAAATCTTTTGGCGTAAACATACTTTTTTAAAAGCATTCCATGTATATATACTCTAATTAAATTCATACAGCATCTTTCGCTCCTCATACTTACAGTAACCTTAAAATTCTTTACTATAAAAAGTAAGCTTATGATGTTCACTTGAAGTTCAATGATCAAGTTAATGGAATGGCGATGAGCAGTGGATTAGAGTCTATACGCGGACGCTAACACGTCCTGTCTGTGAACAGTTGGAAATTCAACTGCTAATTAAAAATAGTCATATATAAGAAAAGCATTTCAATGATATTATAAACATTATAGGTGTGATACCAAAATAAGTAGCATTGTTGCAAGTTTTAGAAACGTAGATAATCATAGTCAGTTTATTTGCGAGTATAATGTTCTTTAGTTTAAGGTATTGTAGTTGCACGACGTATTGGTCACCAGAAAGGAAGACAGTAGTTTAAAGAGAAAAACGTTCGAAAACAGACATAGATTGGACAGCAAATACATGATCACAGCGCATTTTTTATGTACATAAGAAAGAAATTTGATACGCAATTCTTCCAACTGAATAAAAAAAATTAATCGAAGTAATTTTAAGGCTAAGTGTCAGCAATGCTCAAACTCAATTTATTAGTAAAGCGGAATCCAGAAAGATTCATTAAATAAAACAAGAGGTAGAAAAACAACAAATAAACAACGAAGCCACACCTAATCGTAGGGAAATTTACGCGGAATTGCATCGCAAATGGAACGCATCCATCAAAATAAACACTAGATATATTTTGAAAATCGGTGACAGCTCGAATGTTCAACATAAAAAGTACCCCTGTTTTTATCACGAGACAAATGCAAATGGTAAAGGTTTCTGCAATCAAACGGTCCAAACTTGTTTGGATATACCCAAGCGATAGCTGCTCAATACGCCATGTAGAAAGTACTGACCAATTACCGAAGAAGCGAGTCCATTAGCGTTTCCGACAAAACACAGCAATAAAATGAGATAACATTTGCACAATAGTTTGAAACATTGTTAGCAAAAATCATAATTTAATCCAAGCACGTTTCCCAGATTTCCACTGAAATAAATGGCAAGAAACTGCGAATTGCAGAAACTGTCATTAGCAAAATCCTTTTATTGCAGCTAAACAAAAACATACCTCTATACATAAACTAAATTTGAATAGGCTTATCAGTTTCCTGTTGTTCTACAGTAACAATTGAAGTCAGTCGATATATTCAACGGAAGTTTAGCTATGTTGTCAGACTAGTAAATAGTTGGAGGTAAAAAAATTTAGTCTGTAAACATGACTTAAGTAATAATGACGAAAAAACCATCTTCAAACAGTGTTTAGATACAACATTACTTAAGCAAGTTGTATAAATCCGGATTAGTTTCGACACTTTCACGCAGGGCTAGTTTGTCAAACTCTTTAAAATAAATACTAGCAGGTTTCTAACTAAAGATTAGTTGGTATAAATTAAGCAAGGCATCAAGAAGACTAGTTCCACACTACAGGAGATGTGCAAACGTTGCATAAATGTAAGATTTTTCAACCTATTACAAATATAGTAAGTGGCGCAAATAAGAAAAAAACCGTTTTCGGCCTATCTAGATAGTAATTAGGATCTTTAGCATTCGATAGAATAAATAAGCTTACATATTACATTTTCAACTATAGTTGCAATTCGAATCAACGTTGGTTTGCCAATAGATTTTCAGATATTAAATCAAGATTGCGATCTTGATATAAACACCAGTCCTAATATATACGTACATTTGTCAGTATAAACAAACCATTTTAAAATAAGGAAAAGGCAATTCATCCCGTAGACCGGTTTCGGCCTTATTGGAATATATTAATGTACTGTCAAGAATTTGTCGTGAACAGGGACCGAACTTGGGCACGTCTACTTCCCAGTCCATTGCTCTAACCCATCAGTACGGCAGAGTGATTCAGTAGTAAGAGCAACATACACGGAAGTAGACGTGTCAAGATACGAACTCTGACCGCGGAAAATTCTGGACAGTATGTGAAGAGTTCCGAATAAGGACGAAACCGGTCTACTGGACGAATTGCCCTATCTAAATTATACAATGCTTAGTTAATATAACCAAATTTATGCACATAATCGGACAGGTATTTATATCAAGATGGTAAACTTGATTTTATAACTGTTATCACCACCCGCGCAACCAACGTTCGTTTAATTATATAACGTCATTCCGTTCACAATAAAAAACAACAGCCCTAGAAATTTCCGCCCGTCAGAAAAACGAGCCATAGTCAGCTGTACTAACAATGTTATGATGAACTGTGATCTCTTCTCAAAAAGTCTAGTGTAGATTTTGTTTTTTTAATAAAATTGTAGACACAACTGAAGACATGATAATTTTTTGGAAATGTTTACTATTCTTGATAAATTGGCGACAGTGTTATCAATGACATCTGAATGAAAATAAACTGGTTGCTTGCTAAGGACATTAAAAATTATATTCTTTGAATGATAGTTCATTAACTAAGTAGATGTAAACTATATACTAGCAGACAGTTCTAGAAACCCCATCTAGATTAGGGCTATCTTTAATAGTTTTCACATATAAAAATCAGTTGGCCTAGCGTCTAACGCTGAAGTCGATGAAGCAAAAAATATTGCACAACTAAGCGGTTGGTCCATTCACTGCGCTAAAAATTCTGTCCAGATCAACATTAAAAAGACAGATACAATATCATCAGGATTTGCAGATTTGTCCCATTCCTTATCTCAAACTTTGACATTGGTCCTCCACTTGTGTCACACGTGGACATTACACATACTTACGTAGATCTGAATTGATTCATAAGACGAAGTGCTATAGGCTAATTTTCATCTTTAATAAGACTATTGTTAAGATCGCGTAATGAGAAAGATTATTAGCGAATATAACTTTCGTCAAATAAAATTGCAAAAGCCTATGCTGCACCCCCATCAGTCTAATAGATAGGCTTGGTTTACATATATTTAGTCAAATCTAATTTGCTTAGCATATTGCAGTTTGCTGTTTTTCTCTTTAATGTTTATACATTAAGTGCGCCGACAAGAATAACTGACCAGGGAATAATGATTGGTGATTTAATTAACTGTTTGTCATATAAACAATACATATTCAATGCATTTACGAGGAGCGTTTTTATTTAAATCACAGTTGCTAGCTTGACATAAACATCAATCACATCGTGTATACATTCGTCAGTAAAAGCTATGCATTGCATACGATAGCAATCCATCCAGTAGACCGATATAGTCATTATTGGAAACTATTCAAGTGCTGTACAGAATTTTGAAGCGGATGAAAGTGGAACTGCGGCACATATGTCTGGGATTCTGTAACCCTATCCGCTGCGCCACCATGTCGCAATCCACGCACAATTTTCAGCTATATACTAATAACCCTTTCCTTCGAGTGGAGCCTATATTGCATCTATTAAAGGCTTGAAGATCCAACAAGCCACTCAAACCTGTCACCATAGAAAGCACACCACGTCAGCTTGAGAAGTTATTTTAAATTGAAGATGTATACCATTTAAAAATCATTTATTGCGCGCGTGATCATAATAGTTATACAAAGAAAAACTGCGGTCTTGATATACACAAGTAAATGTGCTCAGGTTCGGGCCCCGGCCGCGGCGAAATTTTGGACAGAAATTAAAAGTTCTCAACAAGAACGAAACCGGTCTGCTGGGTGAATGGCATTCGTTTTCGTATATAGTGCCTCTAACAAGCTCGCAAACTTGATATAATTAATTGTTATCGACATGCCTGCAATCGTTGATTGTCGACTTTTATATATATATCTTCAATTCAATACCACTTCCACATGTACCGTTTCCTGTTATACAATGATGGATTTGGGTAGCTATTTAGAACCAAAAAACATGGTAGGTATAAAATAAAACTGTGTTGTGTGCGGCAGGGTAGCGCAGAAGCTAAAGTCACAGAATCCCAAGTATATGTGCCACGGTTCTGGTCCCGTCCGCAGAACAATATTGGATAGTACATTAGAAGTTCTCAACATATACGAAATCAGTCTACTGGATGACATGCAATTACTACATTAAAGGTATATATATATATATATATATATATATATATATATATATATATATATATATATAATGGGCTTGGTTATCATATCAAGATCGAGATCTTTATTGAAATAATTATGACCGCCAACCGCCCAATTATTGATTGTTGGATCTAGAAGAGGAAAGTAAATAAAGGAATGGATGGAAATTCTGGCCCGACGTCGGGCGGGCACTCAACCCGGGAATGGTATCATGAAGCTTGTCGGAATTAGAGCAAGCGTCCAGACGTGAAGGGCAAGTTTCGGCTGCTGAAGGAAATTTTGGCCATTGGCATCTCGGCAGATAGTGCTCATCAACGTTGGTTGGAAAACTATCTTGGAGAAGGAAAACGCCGAATACAAACCATCACTAGGAATGAGCGTCCTAATGTTCTTCTACAGTCCACATATAACCATAAACGACTTATGGTTATATGGTAGTGAAACATTAGTCACGTTTCGCTTTTGTGCGGCTGGGCATGATGATGAACAATAACCACTGCGAGCCGACCTACGCTCTTTTAGATACTATGAATATGGTTGGTGTTGATCATATCACTGATCCCAATATCGGGATGCCAAATATCGAAAATAGTTTAAGAATATATAGACAATACAATTAAATAATTATTGATTGCACGGGTGGTGGTAACAATTCTTCAAATCAAGTTTGCGAGCTTGAAGTAAACACAAACCCCATAGTATTTAACCAGTCGTCGAACAACATAACAAAACTACCGCCAGCCGCAAGGCACTGACGCGTTTCGACCATCCTTGATAATCATCAGAGTACGACGGAAAACTGACTAGCGAGGATCAAACCGCATTTCATATATATGGGAAGCAAAATTATATATGCGGCTCTCACCTCTAGTAATCTTGCATACATTGTACGTGACTGGAAATATTGGCTGCACAATTTCTTTGCAGTCACGAACATTTGATGTTTGAAACTTTCGCCACACACATATATAGACGATACAATTAAATAAATAAATACAATGGGATGGGTGTTTACTTCAAGCTCGCAAACTTGATTTAAAGAATTGTCACCACCACCCGCGCAATCAATTATTATTTAATTGTATTGTCTATATATGTATATATATATATATATATATATATATATATATATATATATATATATATGTGTGTGTGTGTGTAATATGGTGCATTATTGGCGAAAGCTACAAACATCTGATGACTGCATGAAATTTATTACCTCAATATTCAGTCACGTACAATATATGCAAAACACAAGGTGACTAATCCTTTGCTTTCCATGCTCTTATATCTATTACCGGTTTGATCCTCGCTAATTACCATCACCTGTCGTCGAGTCGAAACACGTCGGTGCGTTACGTGGCAATAATCTTGTTATGTTGTTCAACGACTGGTTAAATACGATGGGATTGGTGTTTACTTCAAGCACGCAAATTCCCCACTCTGTTTAATTTTGTGATGGATGCTATTATGAAACAAACTCTTCCACACATTCAGGATGCAGGTGTTGAATTTCTCCCGAGCGGTAAACTAGACAATCTTGACTATACAGACAATATCGTATTACTATTCAGCAATATAGATGCTGCTCAGGCCACCTTGATAGATTAGCAGACGTTGTTCCGTCCTCGATATCAAATTCGCACCCTCTAAATGTAAGATACTGTTACATGATCACCCACCACTCACTCCAACGCTGCGACTTCCGAATGAAGATCTAGACATAGTTGACAGGTTTACATATCTTGGGAGCTCTATCAATAACTTAGGCAATATGTCTGACGAGGTGAGAATGAGAATCGCAAAAGCTAGAGCAGCTTTCTCGAACCTTCGCCATTTATGAAGAAACGCGAGTAATTCACTCTGTTTTAAAGGTCGTGTTTACAATGTATCAGTACGCGCAGTTTCATCATAAGCTAGTGAAACTTGGCCTCTTAGAGTTATAGATTTTAGACGCTTACAGGCACTCGACCATCGTTGTTGAGGTATAGCACATGTTGGTTACCGAAAATCAACGTTAACATCCGTAGACGTATTTTTGGATCTGCCAATAAGTGCTCCTCGTTAGAAAAACAAATAAGGCTACATCAACTTCATTGGCTCGGTAACGTTTAATTTATATCCTCAATTCGATTGTCCAGAAGAGCTCTGTTCTCTCATCCAGCACCAGATTGGCGTAAGAAACAAGGTGAGTAGAATATGACATGGCAGAAACATTTGAAGTCACTTACATCTAAATTGGGTAGTACAGGACCCACTTGTGTGCCAGACTAGGGTCCGCGTACGCACCATTGTCCTTGATTAGAAACCCATAGCAATATGGCATCGCATCGAGCTCAGTGGCGATCTTGTTGCGGAGTTCTAGTAGAATCCTTTTCGTGACTTTATTTTTTTGGTAGGGCAAAGGTGGCTGGGAGGTTTGGTTTGTTTATTACGTGATACAGTGATGTTACCTTGCCCTAATGCTTACTTGGCCATAATGGTGTTGTGGAAAGGTTTAGTTTGCCTCACTTCTGTGAGTTATCTTGATAAATATACTCATAGTAACTAGGTATTATTTATTTCTGTCACTCTCACTAATAGTTTGTGTCTAAATTATTAATTCTGTTTTTATTTATATTTTTTCGCTTCTTATGGATACATGGCAGTGAAGAATTGGTCATTTTGGCTGGGAATGATGGTTTAGCTTATTTATTCTACATTTCACAACAAGTGTAAAGACCGATTTCACCCTGCGCGCTGACAGATGTAGTGCGGAATCATTATGTATATTATTCTTAAATCAAGTTTGCGAACTTGAAAAAAAACCAATTCCATTGTATTTAACCAGTCGTCGAACAACATTGAAAAACCACCGTCAGTCACATGTACTGACATATTTGCGCTCATTAAAATGGATCTTTGGCAGTGAACGTGTAGCGAAGACCGATTAGGTGAATGAAATTGCGAAAAAATCGTTGAAAAAATTTGGAACAATCAGAAATTGTTGTCGCGTGCACGAACAAAACGTAAAACGAACACGAAGACCCCTACTAGTCCAGGCACATGCCAATGAGTCACTATAAAAGGTGAGATGCATTTTCAAGTTTGGCACTCAAATTACGCAGAATTTCACTCGGCTAGCAGATACATTAAGCTCAATGTGCAACGATTATGGTGAACATGTGTTTGACTGCTGCACAGAACAAATATTACACTTGAGTGACACAAACTTCAAATATAGTGGCCTCCAGTTCACGACTATTTACTGACTCATATATGGCACGTACAAATTAGTTATAGCAGGTATGGTTCCATCTAGGAATGACAATCGTTTTAGAACACGACCATTTCTATTCATGCGCTTTTAAGTTGAAGAAATACTCTCACATTCTACGAAAATCTAATGAAGTATAAGCGACTAACTCGAACAGCTGTTTCCAAAAACATGTGGATTTTCTAAAATCGAAATGAGTTTGTCTTGGTGTTGAAAAACTAGAACATACTGTAAACAAAGATAAGATTCTCTGTGTTCCACTGTACTTGGCACTACTGGCTCACATTGAGTCAGACATTGAGCCTTTGGTACGTTTTTGCAGATTTTCAACACTGTAACACTTGTAGATCTATTAGACACCAAATCAAACACAATCCGTATGCTGAGTTTGAATCTGTCTGGACTACTATTTTTACTACTTCTTTTCTTATTAGTAAAGAAGGAGCTTTTCTGATAGGTGCATTTGATAACGCTGACTGATATGGATAGTTAAATTGTGAAAAATAACGTTGACGCTGAATAAAGTTAATCGGAACAAAAGTGGAATGAAATTAAAAAGAAGATCAAGAAGGAATATTCGCTCCTCTACATTAAAAGGCGTAGAGAGATCAGACATACCTTTTGACGAATGGGTTAGCAAATGTAGGAAAACAATAGGAAAGAAGAGCCACCTAGCCACATCTAATGAAAATATACTCTTCAGGGTCAGCAATGTCTATTTACTACAAAACATAAAAACAGTTTAAGCCAGTCTCAAGGTTAACTTTCGAAATCTACGCAATGAAGATAATTTACATCGTCTTAAGAAGAGGCACTCCATAATATACTACGAAATTTTCGTCTAGAAACTGGATAATTATAAAATTTATAGCTGGGAACCACATCTGATGTGTATTTGTGTTTTAGGTCTTACTAGTATTCCAATGGGAACGACAAAATGTCTAGTTAATTGAATTCTATTAAAACCAATGCTTTTCAATGTATGTGCTTAGCAGGCCAATCCGATATACGGTCAAATAATGGAGTATTTGATCTAGATGTCGTTAAAAACATATGTATAATAAACAACATAAAAAACACACGTCTTAAAAATTATTGTTATTGGTCGCGCAGTACGATCATTAAATTTAACATATCCATGATTTTCTATCGTTGTTTGTTGAATCGCAATAAGTTCCACAATGATATGATTAATCCCACTTTTCAAGTACACACTGTGTCCGTCCTCGTGATGGCTGGAACCTGATTAGTCTCGTCGCTCCGAAGACTTGCACACCATTATTACCAACTACTGGTGGTATTACGCTTTAGTACCTCATTTCCAGTTCCTTAATTAGACATCAATAACGCCCAGTTCACTAATCACAAGGCCACATCTGTTAAAATCTGGTTTAGTGCACTTAGTGTTATTAGATTTCTGATAATGATACTGGGAATGATGTACCGAAACGTTTTATCAACAAGATTAAATCTACCATCATTTCTATTGGTTAGTACCTAGCCATCACGAAGACGAATACGGCACGACCAAGGAAATTAAGAGCAATCGGATCATTGAGGACTACGAATGAAGTCAAGTTACTACGTAATGAAATCGTGGATAAGTTAAACTACACATATGCTGTAAAGTAATCAAGAAGGGACTACTCTCAGACGAAATTACCTGCGATTTATGGTGCCAACTCCAACCTGGTTAATACAATTAAATTCATCCAAGGTCTGACCAGGAGATGAAGGGCTCAGTCCGTCACACATCGAGATGGTACTAATTCCACTTGCACATCTGCTGCGACCCGCGTGATGAGTCAAAACTTCAGAAGCAAACAACGCAGCGTCGTTTGGAGACTGAGCCGTACTTGAACCTGCAAAAAGAAAAAAACACACTGATTGATAATAAACAATTTCAAATATTACGACTGCAATTCTACTCAGTGGTCGTACCACAGGTGGAGAATAAGATGCAGGTTTCTATTACGTATAGAAAGCTGCATAAAAGTTTGTAGATTATTGCTGTTATTTACCAAATATATTGTTAATATGAATATACGATTAAATAATTACGCAATTCCGTCTTTATTGTATTGTTTGATTGCTGCAATTTCATGAACAAAAAGCAAGTCAATCTGCTAGTACATGCATGCGAATAAAAACACATACACATGCATCAATGCATAAAAATATAAATAAATACTTGCATACATAAATGTATACAAACATACATAGAAAAATACTTAAACACATAAAAGCAAAACTGTATACCAAAAAAACACAAACAAACATGCATACACGCATGCGAACGTGAAGTCAAGCAGGATGTGTAATGCGATTTCAGAGACAACTAACTGTAAATAATATATACAGCGAGCCTGCGAAGGGTACCGACGCAATGGTTCTCAAGATGTCGAGCCTGTTCACAATTTTCAAACTACCGAGCAAACACCGGATTTCGGCTGAATTTTATCAAAATTGTTAATTAGAACAATTATTAACACCTATAAACACCAGAGAATCAGTATTTTGAAAAACATCGTTCTTATTCTCTACAATTTCGACATCCAGAAAGCCGCAAAAACGAATATATATAAGGGGACGAATACAAACTCCGTCCGATCGAAGACAAAAAGGGACGTGGAAATTGTGATCAATCGGATCTTTGTGAAACTGTTAGTGCAAAGCTAGAAAACCGCGTACGCAAAACGCGGCATTGGAAAATATGAAGCTGGCACTCCACAGTCAAATTTCAGAAAATCTAACCATTATATATATTACATTTTCTTGATGTCATGATTACCGCGAAAAGTGATAAGTGACGTCGATCTAGGCCAGCGTGTATAGATTTTCAGGAGCAACAGTTGTTAAGAGCCAAATGTAAATCACAATTTTGGTGAAATTTTATCTATCTCACAAACCACTGTTTTGGTAACCGCAGCATGTTCCAATTTTGAAAACCATTGCGTATCCACTCGATATCTCGAACACCAATTTGTTAGTACAGCGTACAGGATCGATATTTTTAAAACCAGTGTTGGTACCATTTACAGGCTCGGCATACATAATATAAAGTGAGTTATCTTTGAAGTCGCATTTTCGATGACTTTATATGGAGTAACCTTCACCACTACCTGCATACACATTCATATAGGTGATCGTGTAGTCCAACTGTCACACATTAGTTGACCAAATTTATTGTGGGCATTGGACACAGTAACGTCCCCTACTGATGAGTCCCCAAGAAGCTTAAAACTCATGTACACATTAGATCATGCTTTTCGTCCATGCTGACTGTGGTGTATCCTTCTGGTCATAATTGAACTAGTTTGTTACTAGGCAAGCAATAATCGATACAAAATCTCATATTCAGCATACTTTCGCATTAAAAAATATGTAAACAATTATGACCTTACTAAAAAATAACCGGGAAACATTGACCTAACCACAGCGTTAATAATTATAAACTATAGAGACAACGTAATTCCGCACTGGTTTTTCGTTACACCGAAAAGGCCAAAATGACTTTAGGACTAAATAAATTGGAAGAGTTGCGTGGATGTATGTACCAGCCAATGTTCAGAACTATTTGGTAACTAATACAGTGGAAATATTATACACAAAATACATACGATATGGACAACTAAGAAACACACATATTTGAAATCATATTAAGCCGCTTGCGCACACTACTAAACGGATAACTTTTTCGAAACCGAAATGGATAAAAACAACTTGAATGTGTGTGATTCTAACAATAAATGTTAATTTGCGATTGAAATATTTGTGAATTTGCTGTAGAAAACTAACTATACAATTGTAAGGTAATAGCGTCTTGATTTAACAAAAACTGCCAAAACGTAAACCCGCTTCCATAGGATTCAGAGCCTTTGGACAAAGCAAGGATTGAGCTTCTAGCACTCTTAGATCACCAACGGAATACGCCATTAACAGTCCCTGGCAGAGTCCAACATCTAGCCTGTTCTCGTTAAAATTAAAAACAGAATTCTTGCGCTTGAAGCTTTAGAGCGTCTGTGGGACGCGATGAAGTGAAAGCTGCCGCACCAATTTTCTTAATTTGAGACGGCTATGCAACCAGTTTATCACTCTGTAGTAGTCAGTAGCAGAAAACCAATAATTCACATTCTAAACTAGGCAGATATCCATTTATTTTTTTTAATAGAAAGAAATTAAAAAGAAGTTACGCATTGCGAAAGCTTTTAGTTTCAACATCCATATTGCACAGCTACATGAACAGAATTAGTTTCTGCATAAATTGACTATAAGTTGGCAAATTTCGTATGTGTGCGTGCCTCTGCATGACTGTATCCCGCTCCATTTTAGTTGAAGTTCAATGTATGCATGTAAACCAATATGTTCGTCATATATATATATATATATATATATATATATATATATATATATATAGTACTAGATAGTGCAATCTAGTTGATATCATGCGAGAAGAAAATTTTTAAAAACTGTGTTGGATAGACATGCTTAAAAATAAAGTCATGCTTCAATACAATATTTATTTCGCAATTACATTTTCCTAGAAACAAGTGCTGCCATTTATCCTAAAACAAATGTGTAAAAGTGTAGTTGTTTTATTTAAGAATGCAAGAAAATCCAAACTGAGATTACTTTGGTCTGATATTAGCAAGCAAGCAACAATGTCTAACACTCGCATAAACACATATTAGCTAATAAGCTCAACTCATCAAAAATCGACCAAGTGGTAAAGAATTAATTCGGCGTTGAAAGATTCTTCAACAAATACAAGCAGATGCACCAGATACTCAGAAGGATCTAAGATGTGCATTGTGTTCTGATGAAAAGCTTTCGCTAAAATCAAATGACTCAATGGTTAGAGCACCAGATAACATAAGCAGACGTGCCCCGGTTCAAGCCATGCCAGGGGCAAATTCTGGACAGTACGTGATGAGCTCTCAACATAGTCGAGATTGGTCTACTTGTTGAATTGCCTTTTCTATACTGATCAATACTTAGTTTATATTGACAAATGTTTGTACTTAATAGGTCAGGTGTTTGTATCAAGATCGCAAACTTGATTAAAGTAGTTTTTATCACCAATGTTCGTTTTATTATAGTTTTATTTGGTCATTAACACATCATTAGAGTACAATGCTGTCAGTAAGACTAAATTATTATGCTTTACTGCAGGTCGTATTTTCTACGACGCCTCATTCTACACGTGAAAATTTGTTCGTCAAGAAAATTGCTCGCTCCATTGACGAGGAGATCGGCACTTTACTGAATGTTTTCTTAGGGCATAATAATTCGAGATGCTCTAGCACACCTAAATTGTAATCAACGTAAACCGGTGGCGTTCAAGTACAACAATAGCTCGTACCAGAAACCAACAAAGTGCCCAAATAAGCATCCGCGTATTAATTTATCAATATTCAGATTGATATCTAGCCATTATTAACCTGTTTATATATTTATTTTCCAAATTATACGCATACACATGATATCGCCCGTGTACAAATATGATGGGCATGAATTTTTTTATCGCCAACGTTAAAGTGAATAATGCGTCGGCAATTCATGCGAATGCGAATCGTTAACATTAGTTTGACATACATGGCTACAAACAAATAAGTAAGATGCACTCACAAATCAATAAACTTAGCAGTGCATGCAAGAAAAAAATTTGAACCAGTAAAGAAAACTGACAATAACCTAACTATCCTGGATATAAGTCTATTAATCAAGTGAAATCAAAAACGAATAGACTTAAAACGAAGCTTTTATAAAACAAAAGATCTATACACAAAGTTAGATTGCAACAAGACTTATTGTCTAAAACATAGAGTAAAAAAGGCGCATAGCCTGCATCTAAACTCTCATAGGTTTCGCGGGTGGTAATAACAATTATTTAAATCTGGGTTGCGAGTTTGATATAAAAACTACATGCCGAGGCCTGTCCACGGCCAAATTCTGGACAGTACTTGAAGAGTTCCAAATAAAGACAAAACCGATATATTGGGTGGATCGCCTTTTCCACAATTTACAATGCTTAGTTTATACTCACAAATGAACATATATATAGTGAGATTGGTGTTTATATCAAGCTCACTACATCGATTTAAATTCCATAGCTTCTACGTCAGACTAATTGTAACGATTTTTTTTCAAATGATTGCATTCACGGATCTCGGCAACGTCTATGAGGAGTATAACTTCCAATGAACTAAATGATAAGTGTGAATCAAAGTTACAATTTTGCGCTTAGCTGCCAACTGACAAATGAAATACAAGGGAAGGTTAGTCTGAAAATGGACTGATGTGTGGACACAGAAAACCTTTCCCAATTTCAACAAGAACAATACTTGCCTGTTTATAAATTTTTAATCTGGGTAAATAGAAAATTTAGACCAACCAAGGGGGGGATTTACCTCATTTGAGCTTGGTTTAAGCTCAGGTTGGCGAACTGTATTTATTCATGCGCATTCAAGTCATGTTGCTCATATTTATTTTAGACTATGCACAAGTTTTTCATTATAAGTTTCACCAATTAATAATGTAGACAAGTAATATAACTCAATCGCGTCATAACGTTTCAAAAAAAATATCTTATGAAGAATCGGATAATACAGTCAGAACATATAATGACAAAAGACGATTGAACTTTTGACTCTCCATCGGATTAAACACATTCCGAATAACTTGTGCTTTTAGTTATTCAGCAATCTTTTATTTTTTTACACCGAAAAGTATAATTTGAGCGTTAAAAGGCCTTTTGTTAAGGCATTCCTAAGTATCGTAAACATAGGGCATTGGTCTGGTTAAAACTACCCAATAAATCAAGAAAAGAAACAGCAACCATGACAACCGTGCTGTTTTGTTTAGATTCCCGAGGATACATACATGTCGATTTCTAAAATCAGGCAACTTTATACAGTCGCAATTGATCAGGTATTATGCACTCTAGCCATCTTCAATTATATAAAAAATGAAAATTAATTGTTTAAATTATTTTTGCAGACTTGAGGGGAAACGCAAACCCCATACTATCTAACCAGGCGCACATACCAGAAGTAGCGTCAGTCGCTATATGGTGTAACTAGTTAACTTAAGAAAAGATTAATGTTTTTGCCTTAAGAACTGCAAACTTATTTTCTATAATTGTTATTAAAGCCCACGTGATAAATGTTTGCTAAAATGAGAAAATCGTTAATATGCTCAAACTCAATTGCCGTTTTTGGCTATTTCCAAAATAATGGTGAAAAACTTGAAAACGAAGCAAAAAAAGGATTTAAACAATCACAGCCTAAAATTGCCCAAAAAATTCCTACCTGAGTTGCTATTTGATGCTGACGTTGAGCTGTTTTCAAACGAAGAAGAACTACCAATATCCTGCGATATGCCTCTGGTAACGTGACTTATCAATTCCTGAATTGTATAAACGAGGGTAAAAAAGCATTTGAACTTTTAAAACGCAGCAATTGTGCCAATCGCACGTTGCCTATTTTGAAATTTGTGGCTGAATAAATTCTAATGTCGGTGTTGTCGGACTAGACCGCCTGACATTCTTTAAACACAATGTGAAATAATGAGAGGAAACGTTCTTGCGATCTAAACAACTGGATGTATCGCACAAGTGGTGTTAAATATCATTATCATCTCCATCACTATCATGCTAGGAAGCAAAAAAATTAGCTTTTATAAATGTACGCTTCTCCACTACATAACTATAAAAACAGGAAACTAGGCCACGCATCCTACTAAAGTTGACTAATTGAGGCTTAATATTCCTTATTCACGGTGGCCTGCCTCGCAAGGCCTTTGGAATTTTTCAATAGACCTCTAGTGGATCAAAGAATTAACGCAATCCAATGTGTAAGATAAGTGGAATTTTAATCCAGTAATAACTATGGAGCATCGCTAGTCGCTATTCTACTTAATTTACACTGAGTTAGTACGTAGGATCAAGGCAACGGATGACAGGCATCGACAGAATAAATTGGAGCATGAAAATTAATTCTCAGATATGATAATTGTATTTAGAGATGTTAATGAAAACCCTGTCGGTGCGGCAGACTGGCGTCTGCCTTTCTTTATTCCGGAAATGAATTCAAAAATAAATACATTGAAGTGTGCAGATGATTATTGAAAGTGAGCTTTCTATTCACAATGAAGTCCAGAGATATACTGTATGCAATTCAATTAGATGGCGCCTCGTAGTTTCACAAAGAACAACAGAAATACGTCTTAGCTAGAAAGTTAATTAAAATTGTGTAAATTACAAAACTAAGTTAAAACTTACCGGCGTTATGGCCCATGGCTTATGAGCCAAGAGTCGATTTACAGGCAATAGACGAAGCCACTTTGCAGGAACGTTTTCATATGAAATCAACCACTTGGGATCTCCACCAAGAGACAGAAATGCTCGACCATACTCCAACATGAGATAAATACATCGCACTTCAACTGCAGCCTGATTAAAAAACAAAAGATACAAGAGTGTCGTGGCAGGATATTTATATTTTAAAGTCATCTTAACTATCTCAATTGTCTATGGCCTGAACGCGATTAAAATTGTGGCCGACGTAAACACTTCCATCTAAACGAAGTAGAAGGTTGTCATCGTCATCATCAAATGTGTCAATACGTCAACATAAAAGAACTGATGCTTCACTATCGTATAAAATTGAAAACTGATGTTGGCTAAGGGCTGTACAGACAATAGATTGCCCATTGCGATTCATTGTCCTTACCTTAGATAGTTTCCCAATCACTGGCAATAAGTACCATCTGCCCAGACGAATTATTTACAATGACACGCAGCATTCGTGTAATAGTGCAGGAAGACAACATTGGCTGTCTGGTTAATTAAGAGTAAAATATATTTTTCATATTGACTGCATTCACCAAAATAAATAATAAATACAATGCTAGACGTAACCATTGTATGGAGCCAGACGTCCTATGCAGAAGTATCTTGTAAATATAAATATAGCATTTTAAATAAAATAATATAGTCCAATTAGAATGCAGCTTTTAGGAAGCGTATAGAATTGAGATGTAATTTATATGATTGTATGAAAATAACGTTAGACAAAATTACAGACATAATTAATAGTGTAGCGTGTTTGATGTGAATGTACACCGCTTATTGAGAGTTAATGTCTTCAATATTTATAGGCATGGGTCAAATAATTTGGCACTGATTCGTCCTCCATAACCCAATAAAGTTGGCGTATTTACTATTTGGACTTTTAAAATGGTCACTTCAGAAGATGTCGTGAATAAAGCAAATTTAAAGGACAGAGATCTGCAGGAACTTAAACTCATTCATGAGTACCAGACTGTCGAGACGAGTTGGCTAAATGATGATTTTACAATGTATGACGATTCAAAAGGCGTTTAAAATTAATACGCACCTATACGCAATTATTTCATCTTTTTAAAGCAAGCTCAATAGTAATGTTTACAAGTGCTTCAGAGTTATAATAAAACAAACATCGTTCACTCTAGAATTTCTTTATCTCCTAAGCCATGAAATATGCGAAAGTACTCAAAAGGCTTGAGGAGAAAACTAGGGTCCAGATTTTGTGCAGGTCTAATTGAATTCGCTAAAGTAAAATTATTTGTCTATTTTTGATTTCGAAGAAGCAGTTGGAATTGATTTATGTATTGAGCACCTGAATGAATATTACTTATCGAAATGTATACATTTAGAGCTCCCTCTCTTTTCGCAGCTTCAGAAAATTCGAGAGGTTGTTTTGTCTCGTTATCGAGGAAATCGATTAGACATTATCTCCAAAAAAGAAAGCAAATAACACAGTAATGAAGCAAATCGAGCAAACTCGCAAACAATAGTCGATTTTTCTATACTGTAACTTTTGTTATTCAGATCTCTGTCAATGGTTGTATATCAGTTTAATTCAAGACATATATATATATATATATATATATATCGATGCAAACAAATTAATGTGACTACATGCATTTCTTTGAGATCACATCAATCTTTGTAAACATTTTGTCTTCATCTAGTAGTGATTAAAAATCCATAAAATTAAATGATCAACATTACAGACAGCAATACACCAGCAATTAATAACTCATAATTCATTGCCGTGAAATCCAGAGTAAAAAGGTTATAATAAAACAAATATTAATTAAAAAAACAAATTGTTAAGGAGAAATTTATGGAAGGACACAGTTCACATGCAGATACTTCGGTAGCAGAGAGAAACGTGACAACCTAGACCATCACATGACACAATTTAAACTAAGTCAAATTTAAGGCACGGCGATATGGGCAATACAGCTTCCTAGCGATTTTCACTGTATCGCATTATAAAAAAGACCAAACACCGTAGTAAACTCTTTGCACTTTTGAAAGTATTGCAGAGATTGTTCTACTAGCAATCTGCGATGAGGTCTACACTAATCTCGGTTCGATGCCATATATCACATGGCTTCTAACCAATAACCGTGGTAGACAAACGAGTCAAATATTTAAATACTGTTTGTTTAATTGTAATTAGCTTTAGCCGTTTTTGCCATATAGAATTTGTTCCTGTTTGTTTCTTAAGCCAATCTGACAATGACCGAGATAATAATGCTCTACGGGGCTATCGAATTGAGGACATACGTAAAACGTGACCGAACCAGCGCAGAAGATGCGAATTTCACACCAAAAGACGAAACGAAGACTGGTAATTTTGTAAAAGTGGTCTGAACAGAATCTCGGTTGTCGAACAATAATACAATATTATCTCCATACTGCCGTGCAGAATCTAGACACCGACATCCTAAACGTATGGAAGAATACAATTCACAAGGAAATCTATTAAAGAATAATCTTAAATGGGGAAGGTGGACATCCATGACGGACGCCACGGCTAGTGGTAGAGTTGCGCGATAATTGAATTTAGATTGGAACTCGACCAAGTTGCTTTTGCGCATATAATTTTTACAAAATCAGTGGGAAAACTACTATCGACAGTATATCGAATAGAACATTGCGAAAAACTACGTCAAATGAACTCTTGAAATTATTGTAGGGTGTCGATAAACGTGTCGATGTTATATTACTTGCCACATGAAAAAAATATATATAACTTCGTTATGACCGGAGTCTGGTTTGTTATACTCTTTTAGATGATTCACGTGAAGCACTGAAGCGGTGTAAGTTAATCGAAGCAAATAACCTACATACGATTGGAGACTGGCTAATATCATAATGTACATTGCACGAAACATGATTGCCTTTTTTTGAAAATAGGACTGATGGTTGCCTCGCTATAGACAAATGACACGATCATCTTATTCTTTAAAGTACGAAACAATTAGTCAACATCCCAAAATTATATCAGCAGCATACATAAATAAGATCGGAAACTTAACGATATTGGAGAGATGAGATTGCGTTCCGTACATATATATAACACTAATAATTATTCGGGCTTAGAGTTCCACGTTGTTGAAACAGACGTATTTTTGGGTTCTGGACTAATATAGGTGCTCAGGAAAATGTATCTTTACAGTGCCTAACCCACATATGAAGACGATAACTTTTAGGGGCTTTTAAATTATTGTGACAATATTTTATCGCTATGCTAACTTTTCGTGTTCTGTGAACTGTTGCTTGAATAGGTTAGAGCCAACATCAGATGTTACTTGATGCACAGACTTCATCTATCGCTTCAACATTTGTAGATAAAAAAGATTAAAGATAGACTTTAAGACTGTGCTTAAATTGGCGTGAAATAGCATTCAAGTATTAATATAAGCCAAACGGGCAGGAATTCGGCGTCCTTTTTCGATAATATTGACAGACTTTACAGAGGCTCAATGACTAATTCTGCGGGAGTATACAACGCCACATACAGTAGTATCTCTAACTTGAGTAGCGCGTCTTATTTTCGACCACATTAAGTTAGAATTTTCTCAAGCAAAATCTTTTTTTTTGAAGACCTTCATATATTTGTTCGATAGATGGTTCTTCGAGATTGTCTACAACAATTCGAATTTTATCCCAATTAAACTTTTAGAAAATGTGAGAGCATGGTTCAAGCCAAAACCTATGTTCCAAAATTAGCGACAGTCGTAGATGCAACCACGCCATCTACAACTATTTACTACAAGATCTGTTTGAGTCTATAAATTTCCAGGGACTGGAGAACACCATTTCGCGTAACGACTTACACTACGTTTGAAGTGTATGTTATTCAAGTACAAACTATACTACATGCAGCTAACCAACAATCGTTCAACATTATTGTGGCGCATTGAGCTTAAATTTATCTTCCACTTAGATGAAATTCTGTGCCGGTCAAACACTTAACCTGAGCATTTATGTAACAAATAACCAATACAGTATCTGTACTTCTTGCTACACGTAGTGGAGAATTTCGATCAGAATAAAAGCGTCATTACTATGAACTGTACAGCAATCGGTTAGAGCATATTGATGTACAGCGGATAGGCAAATTTTACTCAGGTTTCTGGAATTTTTTTAGAGGAAGTATTTAAGCGTGTCCCACAAAGTCAGTCGTTCAAAGTGATATATTCAGCTAAACACATTCATCTCGCGGACGAAGGCCAAAACCGACTCTAAAATATCAACCTTCACTAAATTTACTTGTACCAGATGATCGCAGCCAATAACGCGTAAGTAAGTATGGTGAAACCAGTTCTGTAATACTCGTAGAATCTTACATTCTAGTTTCGGATACGCAACATATATGAATTTATAATTAATTTAACTTACGCGCTAACGCTTGTTACCGAATTTGATTTATTGGTCGCACATTAAATGCGCTGACTTATAATCCTAGCCTAGGTTAACTGAATGGGAGTTTATTTGAACTATTTTCGATATTTGGCAATATGATATTTATCTCAAAATCCACCATGTTTATAGCATCAATAAGAGCGTTACCGTTAGGTTGAGTAAAGAAAGAAAGTGAAAGACATAAGCAGAATTGGAATTGAAGTTACCTGTTTCAGCATAATTTCGCTCACCAGCCTTGAATCACACAGTAGATAAGGAAACCCTTTTTACCCTGTGCGTCTGATGATGTAAAACAGCTTCATTAATGTTCCTGATATTCGTGATTATATGCGGTCTGTAAGAGAAATTTAGGTCCCTCATTCCCAGTTGACATAAAATGTATTCAGAGTTAACCTTCTCTTAGATAGTCCTTCAACTAAGGCAACAATGGCCAAAATTTCCTTTAGCAACTCAAATTTGCCCATCACATTTGGCGCTCTTGCTCTTATTCCGGCAGAATCTTGCTAGCAATAGGTGTTTCTGTTAAGTAAAAACCAATTTGATGCTTCAAATGAGACGGGTCCATGCTGCCAATATTAGGCCTACAACATAATGTCCGCCGATTGTCAGACCGGAAATTTATCTGTTAATTTATGGCGGATTTAGTCAAATGTTGCAGATTAACTAATTTTAGAATCTGTTAGGTTTGGAGAAGTGGTGAAGCAACAAAATGAAAATATTTTTGTAAGTTAATCGGCACCATTTGCTGATATTTGAGAGCAAAAATACTCACAATAAATAAACAAACGCGATAAAATAATGAAGACATTAATAATGATAAAAAGGGTACAAGAAAGAGATAAAAGAAACAATAAAATACGAATAACTACTATATATATCCATATATATATATATATATATATATATATATATATATATATATATATATATATATATATATATATAGCACCGCATTTCCAGTTGAAAAAAAAAGAATTCAACCCGATCAAAAACAAAACAATATCGGAAAGTGTGAAGAATCGGATCTTTGTGTAACTGCCGTATACAACTATTACCCGCGTACGCAAAACGCGGCATGGAATTAATTGAATTGTACACACCGCAACATAATTTCAAAAGAAAAACCCTAATCTTATTCTAGGATTATTTAATCTTATCAATTAGCCTTCGTTCATGCCATGAGACAGTCTTATTTAACATCGCGCAAAGCGATTTTTGACTAATGTTACTTTATGGTTTTATTTAAAATGATACGCTAATTAACCTGGTCAATCTACTGCAGTTACATACTCTGATGCGCTTACAGCCCTTCAAATGTAAGTGATGTCCGGTTGTCTGGAGTGCCTCATTGGATCCGTTCTCTGAATTTGCCCCTATTTGCATGCTGATTTACGTTCACGCCTTCTCAACTTAACATGGCACATGGCCTTCCACATAAACACGGTATTTTATGTACACATGAATTATTTTGGGGTTCTTCCTTCTTCCTTAGGTGAGAATACTGCTTACGGCGTATCGCAATACAGATTTGATATTATTTTTGGCCACTAATGAGCTTACTTTTCCATTCAATTTTAATTTATTACTATTCTAGTCTTACGATCACGTTTGCATTTTTATGCTGTACTTGTATCGACTTATATCCTAATTGAACAAGGCGTTCATTCATTAGAGTCATGAGGATATGCTACACACAATATGACAATTAACCTATGCGTTTCCTGCTTACTAGCCCCTTACAATTATCGTCATTCTTGATTACAAACAGCAATACATCGGGACGGTTAAATTATCCTGATGCATGTATATGTAAGCCGTTAGAGAAAATAATTCAACTGCTTCAGAACCTCTGAATAGTTTTTGTTTAAATGTTATATAAACAAGCCTATAAACAGGGAAGTCAGAAATTTTGAATGCATTTCCAGAAATATTTTCAAAAGAAAACTACAAAGAACATCTATCTTCTGTAATTATAGTACAAAATCACTGTGCCGATAAAGACCAACATAATGACAAATTATGAAAAATAAAATTGAATAGCACCACCACCATCATCATCATCATCATCATCATCATGTACAACAATACAAAAGGCATTATTAACTAATTTTTCACTTCCATATAAACATTTAAAAAGCAAAAACAGCAAAAATTTAAAAAAAATATTATAATGAAAAGAGCGATTCATGAGCAGGACAATCTAGTTTCTATGAATATATTTACCTAGGTAGCACACATAAGTGAGGAAAACTAAATATCTATGCAACAGCATTATGGCCAAGTCAGCACTAAGGAAAGGCAATATCCGCAATAGAACTACAATAAATCAAAAGAATATGCCTCGGAATAACAGATTTTGTGACACTCTTTCTACCTTCTTTCACCCAACCTGGCACACGTTCGTTGCCAATTATAGCGAATCTACTCGCTACTTGCCTGACGTAATATGATACATAGGCGCAAGTTCATCCATATGGATATTTATGGTAGACTGCATTGAGATTTAACGCTTAGCGCTCAATATCGACGTTTAGGATGCAATCACTATTAATAACAACTCGCCAATGGTATGTAGACCATATCACAGAATTTAATCATTGACGAGCAAATCATATTGCTCCCTCACATTTCTAGTAAAGACCTCAAAATACAGTCTGCCTTCGTTAAATTGAACATCTGCGTTCTTTAGCATTTTAGCTATGATCCGGCCCATATTTGCTCATGAATTTGAGGGACATCCGTTAAATGAAGGTGATTAAAATGGTATCGTTAATCTAGCTTTCAATAAACTCAGGGACGTAGAGTCGATATGATCCACTGAAAACTATCTAAACCACTTCTATACGTATTTGTACAAAAGGCATCAAATTAGAAATGTGGTTCGCCTTGTGTTATCCAAATATATAGTCATCCTACAAGATACCAGTTTTCACTTGCTATTATCAAGCCATCAATATTAACTGTACAAACAAGTAAAAAACAAGCATATTCTACCCTAAAAAAAGGAGACAGATATGAAGGCAAATGAAGGCAAACAGCCAGGGCAATAGCAGACATGTCCGCATTAACCGAAATAGCGTAAGACAGATGACAAGCCGAAATAGCAAACTTGCATTTTTTTATGCAAGAAGTAACTAGAATAAAGAGATAATTACAATAAATAGCAGTGTTCAATCAACAAATTTAAATCGCGTAGATTCAAGCAAGAAAATGTGACAAAAAAGAGCCTATATCATAGCACATATGGCATAAGAGAGCACACAACATTAATTAAGCTGGGAAATATTGAAAATATTTTTTTTAAAAATAGGAATAAAATATTATCGCAATACAGGTTTCGCAGCACATGATCATATTTCCTCAACTAACCGAATTTTTAATGACGATAATTGGTGCACCCACATTGTCTGAAATAAATCAAATATTTTCACGTAACGAAAACACTGCAAAACAAACTTCGGTGATTAGATTATACTATAATTACTCCTGGTCATTGTCGTGAAATAAGTCAACAAGCGTCAAATTTTGCCCTATCCTATATCTGCACATGAACGATAAGCATAGATCTGGACAACGATGATGTTGCATTGCGAGTATTTAAAATGAACTGTCCGATTAAACGCTCATAGATCATGTGACTGGCGATAAAAAGTCTTTAAATGAAATTTGATAGCTAGATATACACACTAATTCCATTTTAGTTAGCCAGTCGCACAACAATACAAATATCATTTTCTAATTCCATAAATATGCATTGCAGTTTCATAGTCGCTAGTCAATTTTCTGTTGCGCTCTGAGGGATGATCATAGAAGGTCGAAAGGCGTCAAAACGTGTGACTGATGGTAGTTCTGCTGCGTTGAACGAACGGCTAGATACAATGGGCTGGGGTTTATATCAAACTCGAAAACCTGGTTTTGAAAAGCGTTAGGTTTTCAAATCAATAAATTGTTAACGATTGTACTTAATCAGAGTTGAAATACCTATGTATGCAATAAAGTCAGAATACCGAATCAAAATGAACACATTGAAATAAACGCTCAAGTTTAAACATTACTAAAAAATAATACAATAATAAGTGCATTAACTAATATTTATAATGCGACAAAGGCGTGCACACAAGTAAAAATAACGATATCATGAAGAATAGGCTATACTTAAAATTAATCTAAAGCAATAAAAAATGTAAAACAGAAAGGACTGTATAACAAATGAAACTAAATTGTAATAAGTTAAATTTTAATTTCTAACATTGTTCTTTATCATTAGCAAGTTAATAACAAATCAATCAATCAATCGTAACAGCAATCTATTAGCCTTTAGAAACGATGCGTTATTGCCTCATAACCAAAAAAAGGATTTAAAAAAATTTACATCAGTATCTATTGTGACCTGTAAAAAAGCACAAAGTAACTCATTCCTAGGGTGGATAGATAGATTAGATCACGTTTTCCTGCTCCTAGACGATCTGCCACGCAAGGCTAACGAGTGACATCTAAAAGAAGCATTTGTTTTAAAGCGTCAGAAGTCAGTTTGCGTCAGCAGCCAAAGTTTGCTCTCCATGTACAGCAGGCTTGTGTTTTTATCATCAATACACACTAAGTATCAAGAGTTAACTGAGCAATAAAACCCAGGATTAAGCTTCGCATGAACTAGAATGAATCGAGCCTGACAGTGCCAGAAATTTGTGTGCTAACGCTGCCAGGGTGACTAGCTAGCCTCACAAGTTGATAAGGCTGCATCCCAATAATTATCATATAAGCACGGTGAATTTACCATGAAAGTCAGTTGTCGCGTTTGCCTTCTGCTGTGCGTTACGTGTGAGTACTGTCTGCTAGCGTCACCTACGCTGATTTTTTGGCTTGCTTCACAAAAATTGGCAATTTCAGTCACGCCAATCTTGTTGCTGTACAACTAGTGAGACGGAGCAACATCTACAGTTGATCCTTTCAATGAGCCGGTTACTGCAGAACTTCAACGAGATTACTCAGCTACTCAATCGCCACAGACGTCAACGCCACAACAGAAGGAACAGCAACCCAGGTCAACCTGAGCTGGTCTCAAGTGTCTAGGAGTACTTCTAAACACTGCTACGCTAACTGACTATCTCGGCATTTGCCAGAGAACGCAATACCGGCCCTAATAAGGACCACTAACAGTACTAACTCAGCCATCCTTGGCTCCTAACTGACTTTGTAACATCGTACGGCATTTACTTGAAGCCGGGCCGTTTACGTCTCTTTATTTAGTTGAACGTGATCGTAAACATCAGTATTAGTCATTAGCGTTGGTGTGATTGTTTGAGTGCCTTTATCACATGTTGTACTATACTAGTAGCGCTAAAGCGCTATTAGAGTTTCTCATACCAAACAGGTAAATGAAGAGCAGTCAGACTAGGTATTAACCACCAATAGGGATGAGCAACACAAAGTTCATTTGCAACCCACAACTAACAATGAATTTTCTGGTTATGCGACAGTGAAACATCAGTATATTATGCCGTCATATTGCTGTATATTATTATAAGTAGTTGTAAATGTAGTAGCCAGAGTACCCAGTGAGGCTGAACAAAAATTGACTAAGTGATAAATAATTTTAATTAGCATCTAACGATATCGAATTATGTACTGTCAAATACGAATGTGTGTGCGGAAACACAATATTAATGCCCTAAAGGGTTTAATTTGTTCTTTTATTCTCGTAGCATAGTACCAAAGGACGATTAAAACGTGCCAGCAGTCATGACTATTAATATCGAGTTTTATAATAATAATGAAGCCATGCTAGAATAGACAGATTTTATTTACTTCCATATAAATTGTCAAGGCTATACTAACATAACTTGTCAAAAAAACTATTCACATAACTAAACGAAAATTAGTTGCGCGGGCGATGATAACATTTAATATAAGCCAGGTTGCGAACTTGATACAAACACCTGACCCATTCTGTATATAAAATTTGTCAATATAAACTAAGAATTGTATAGTGTAGAAAAGGCAATTCATCCAGTAGACCGATTTCATCCTTATAAGAAACTCATAAGGTACTGGCCAGAATTTGTTGCGTATATGTTCATATTTTCATAGCAATACGAATTTTACGGTATAATTTGTTACAGTTAAATATCAAAATATTAAAAATAGACAAATATCACAATCGCTTACCAGAAATGCAATAAAATAGCGAATAAAATAATCAATTGGCAGATCTGCACAGAAAAGGTGTGTTTTCATAAAGTTGAACAGCTCCAGATACTCTGGATGAAGACCCATTACTAAAATATAATTCTCCAAACGCGTACGTCCTGGAAAGTAGGCATTGTACACACTCTAGCACCAAAAAATTCAACAATATAAGAAAAAGATAATTTATAACAGACGTACGTATTCAAAATATGTATAAACCAAAATTATAACGCCTTAATCAATTTTGGCAATGGTATATTGCTTAATAAAACAAAATCAATAAGAAACATTTGCCATTTTTAAAGTATTTTAATGAGCACGTTATGAATATTCTATCTTTTCTAACAAACTTTACATGCGTTTTCGCTTCTATTACAATGCCTCTTTTACATTTTTCTTGTGTAAGTTATATATGTGAATAAATATTAACATTTCCGCCCTTTTTATCCTTGTAAGGGCATTCTTTAAATGAGAAATTCACTCAATGACATATTTTGTTACTTTGCAGTCATTTTCACCTTTAAATAGAAAGTATTTCCTTCGCGTTATTGTTATTAATCTTTTTCGAAACATAATGTCCATAATTTATGGACGATTTAAAAAATCCAATCTGTTCTTTGTTTGTTCTACTCATCTACCGAAAATTCATGCAGTTTTGATATTTCAATTTACTCGAACCATTTGTCAAAACAGACAATGTTTTAGATAAACTAGTAGCTAAACTCCCAGTAAATCTATTAAATCGTCTCTAAAGCATCCTAGTGTTAAATCAGAAGTTCAACGATGAATAGCCAACTTTTTTATCAAATTTTTAAAAAAAATGACCCTATCTAGTGAATCAAAACTAGCCTATTTTAATTGTTATGAACTGTAATTCCAAATTTGTATATGAGTTTGTGCTTATTACTAGGGCTTTTCATTTTGCCAAATTTACAGCCAGCACAGAACAGAAAAACAAGTTATAGTAAGGCGGTGAAACATAAAAGTTTTATTAACTGAATGCAATTTAAAGTGATGATGACGCGCATAAGTTAAATATAATCCCCAACGTAAAATTCATTTTAACACACATGATAAGGTCTTTTAAACATCATCAACCTCATCGTCACAAAAATAAATAAAATAGCGTTAAGAAAGAGATACTTTACTGATACTTAACCATTACAAAAAGGTAGAAATAATATAATAATAAAAATAAATATAATAATGGAAAAAGTAATTATTTAAGACAGAACGTGGTAAAATGTTGATTCTGAAATCACAGAATCTAGCAAAGATGGAGAAAAAGTATAGATCAAACTTCAAAGTTAACTCAGAAGCCTTAAGGCACGACATTTATGAAGACGATTACTAAACATCTGCAACAGCATCACCATTTAACATGATTCGCTGTTGTATTACGCAGGAGCAACGACCAGGAACTATGATGAGCACATTAATCGTATGCTGAAAGACGAACTTATCTTATACTACCAAACTGGAATGTGGTTCACTCCAGTTGATTTGAACATGCCTAAAGGCGTCTTGCGATAATCTGGCGCTGGCTGAATAAATGGTGCTATACTAGGCAATCGGATTGACGTCATACGTATAACGTGTCAAAACAAACGAAATTTATTGAGCATCATATTATTTACAAACTAAAATACGTCTTGTCATGATTATATGTGGACTGTGAAAGAACACTTAATCGCCCATTCTAGTGATGGTTTGTATTCGGAATTTTCTTTCTCCTAGATAGTCTGCCAACCAAGGCTGATGAGCACTATCTGCCCAGATGCCAGTGGCCAAAGTTACCTTCAGCAGCCGAAACTTGCCCTTTACGTCTGGACGCTTGCTCTCATTCCGTCACTACACATTTACCAAAAAAAGTTACAGTGCAGTTAGACCAAGCTCGAGGCTTCACATGAAACGGGATGACGGCTGTGTCCCTTTATGGCCCGGCAAGGTTCATGCTACCAATCCCGGGTTGACTAGCTTGAGCCCGCCGGTCGTCAAGCCGGAATTTCTATGGCTACGGGCCTATGGCTGTATTGCTGATGTCGCCTTGCCCGAATGCTAAATTCGTAATAATGGCGTTATGGAGAGGTTTAGTTTGCCTCATTTCTGTAAGTTATCCTGATAAATTTATTCATAGTAGCAAGGTATTCCTTCTCTCTCTGCCTCTCTCTCTCTCTCGCAAATCTCACTAATAATTTGTCTAAATTCACTTATATACTTTTTTCACTCCTTATGGTTATATGGCAGTGAAACATTAGTCACTTTTGACTTTTGTGTGGCTGGGCATGATGATGATGAAAATACGTCTACGTATGTTAGCATCGCTCATTCATTGTTGATTATTTGTGTGCTACGATTCACCAATAACAGTGGCCTTATGTTCGCAAACATTAAAGATTTTATTCTCTAAAGGACCAAACCTCACTAGTGTAACACAAAGAAAAAGTGCGATCATTTTGTTATTTATTTACCTAGTCATTCACATTTCCTAAGTTATTGATACAGATATCAAGATATGTAAATATGTCAACTACGTCTAAATCAACACTTTGCAGTCGCAGAGTCGATGTGACTGGTAGCTGATCCTGTAGAAGTACCTTACATTCAAAAGGTGCGAATTAAAAATTAAACGACGGAATGACGACTATAAATCTAAGGTGGCCTGGCTACAATTTCGGTATTCGAATAATGATTAAAAATCGTCTGCTTAGTCAAGGTTTACTAATCTACCGCCATGGAGGACTACGACTGTACTTTGAACGTACGGAAGATCGTGGGTCCTAATAAAATAAAGAGTGTAGATATCCCTGTAAAACAACACTGCTGTAAGAAATTTTGCGTTGATTTATTGTAGACTCCAAAGCGATCAAAACGGTTTGTGTAAAGAGCTTGTTTAATATTCAGAAATTTATCCAGAATCGCAATTATCGATTGAATATTCTATAGTACAGTGCAGACACAGAGTCCATTGCGTCAAAGAATTCTAGAAAGACGGTTATTGTAGGACGGCGATATACATCCCACAGTTCAACTACATGGTTTGGATAGTTTTTAAAGGCCAACTACACATCCTGTTAATCAGGTAAACACGGCAACTACATTGGATTGCAGGAGTCATAGAATGTTGGCAATCTCGTCGCTGTATAAATATTAATTGCGATATTCGTCAGTTGATCAAACCACACCATATACTCACTAACTAAAAAACACTTAACAGACGGAAATCAGTCGGAGTTTATCCGCAGAAAGTGTTCAGTAGAGAGGCCAGATAAATTATGCCTTATTTAAATCGAATAATTTTGGAATCCACTGTGCGAGGATTGAAGGTTTACACATATGAAAGTATGCATGTAGTGAACTAAGGCTTTTTCTACAAGACAACACAATACCAGGCCGAATCACACTCGCATTAATAAGTAAAAGGAATCGAACTTTCTTGCTTGACAGGCTCGACCCAGAACCAATGTAAAAGATTCAAAACAATTTAAGTATAGGCCATAGTGAGCCAAGTAACACGTTTTTCATATAAGATTGGGAGGATATTCCAAATTCAGCAGGAAAAAAGGTAAAATCTCACTTACTCATATACATCGTGCTTCATAGCTGCTCATCAATAGAACCGGCACTAGACCAGAAACCAAATACGTATTTACTTAGGTAATATAGAAAAGATTTGCAATGCCATCACCTAATTGTTCAGTATCACTTGACCAAATATAGAGTGTGCTTTGGGAGTAGAACTGGCTCCTAGTTATGAGTAGCTAGTGAGTACAAAACGCATACATATGTTCATATTGTATTTGGTTTAAACTTAAAATTCAATTATAACTAACTTTATGCTCGATACTTCATGAAAGATGATCTCTTAGAGACAAGCTAAATAAATAGTGCACCTGCGAATTTCAGCAATTGTGAACAGACAAGAAAGTAAAAAGTCATCACTTCCAAAGAAGCAAGTAAAGGAATATTCTTTGACTCATGCGACACATGGGCATCAGCAAAAGCTTCTGACGGTCTACTTTTCGGGAGTAGGTGCAGAAAACAAAAGTTAAAATCGTCATTCGAATTTGTGCAAGTAAGCAAGCATTCCACGGGTGTATATCGATGAAACAAACGTGTGTGTCAGGAGCTTACCCTGTTTCAATTGAAGATTTTAGTAACGAAAGACAATTGAGTGACATTGTGACATTTCTGTCGACGCCTAATTATGTACAAAAGTATGTGGCAATAAACATTGTTATACATCGCCAGTGCAATGTTGCTTAATATGATGAAAATCGGTAGGATTTAATTTATTGTAGCTATAATTAGATAAAAGGAGAAACGAATCCATATAATCTGTTTAAGAACTCAATAACGATATAATTCAAAATCAATTAAAATATAAAGTATAGTTTTAAAATAATAGAAGTATGAAGGTATACTAGGATTGATGTAGCTCCAATGATGAATAAAAGGTTTGTCTAGCAGCAGATGGCGCAAAAACAAAAATAAAATTTGAATCCTATAATAAACAGCAGTGGAGCCTTCAATTATACAAAAGAGCATTTAAGTTGAGATCTTACAACACCGGAAAGTTGTTCCAAAATTAAATAAGACAATAAACAATTTCAAAACAATAAATAGAAAATTCAGAAAAAAAACACTTATAAACCTGGAGCAAATTAACCAATATTCTGCAAACACTTGCGACAGAAGGAGCTTAATTTGAGGGGCATTTAAATAGCAATTATTATTATTATTAGTTTTGGAAAAATTGTTGCGCGAAAAAGCAGTAACATGAGGTGAGTGAAATAGTGTCTGTAGGAAACGAAATATCAACTTCATAGCAATTTTCTTAGATATTTCACTATTGATTATAAAATAAAGCAGTGAACAAACTTCGAACAAATCACAATTTTTTCTTTCGATATAAGGTCATATTGGATTGATCGGTTTTTAAATAAAAAACGAAGAGAATAATATATGCAAAACTAGACCGCGCAACCTAGACCAAGTATATAAGACTATGGTCACTCTCCTAATTGAAGTACTAAAAAACACACCGAAATCGAATAACCGTCATCCCCATATAAAATAATTCCTCAGCATTAGAAACCACTACCTTCTAACGTCATAGAACTCTATTCTTCAAACATCATATTATTAAAGAGCTTTTCGAGAACCGCTGCGCTAGAGAAATATATGTTTAAATTTATTCATGATATAGTTATGCGCTTTTCTGTTTCGTTGCAATAAGAAGGTTAAAACTCTAGTTTAAATTAGATGTTTCAACAACCAAATTTGATCAAACTAGTGAACAGTATGCAGACATAACGCGACTGGGATTAAATGAGTTAACTGATACTTCTTGAATGTTTGCGCAGTGAGAGCTTCAAATGTTAAATCTCCGCGATTCGAGTTCGCGGGCTGTCGCTTTGCACTATCAATTTCGCGAAGATCTGATTAATCACAATTTTCAAGTACGCGTCTAGTTTGTCTTCTTATTGGCTTAGCGCGGATTCGTTTCTTTTTTTCCGAAGGCATCAAAATCGTTCATAATAACCATTGGAAGAAAAGTACGATCTATTCTTCGTTGAATGGCTACGTTTCGGATCATCATTTCCCGCTCCATCATGAGGCCTCTAATCAAATATATACACAGCACAATATTCACAATATCAGATTTAGGCTATCACGGAGATTTAACAAATTAATTAACTGACCCTTGCTGAGCCCATCACGATGTTTGCACCCGTTGTCTTCAAATTAATGCCGTATATTTCAGCTTCCGATTTCGGAAGCCTTTTTCAACGGGAAGCACATCCCACAAACAGTTTGACAAATTTTAAGTCGTGGTAAATTTAGATAAAAACTGTTTCATTTCTACGCATTGCAAGATCTCTAAAGCTTAACTCGTTTTACTGGGTAAGTGTGTGTTATGCCTGTGCCTATGTGCCTGCATTTGTACACTAACCGAAATGAATTATCTGTGATTTAAAAGCACCTAATAACAAGTCAATATATGGGCGTCGGCTATGCCTGTGTGCATGTGCTCTCATTTGTTTTGGGATTGAGAAGTAATCAGTTACGGCACGTGTACATCCATTCAAGTGAAACTACAGTTCTCTATCAAAATATGACGATTTATTAGACAAGCGTGCGCTACGCCAGTGTGCGCGCGCGTTTGTTTAGGACTGAAAAATAATCAGTTACATGCAAGTAACTGCACGTGTATCACTCACTCAAACGAAACTAAAGCGACAAATTTAAATTCCTCTTTGCACACTTCAGACCTATTTTTTACACTTACCTTCCCAAAACGAAGTATTTAAGAATTGAATCCTGTTAAAAAAAGGGGGGAGATACTGGTCGCAAAACTGTCTCGTTAAATAATTAAGAGTTAGAGAAATTAAAATCAAGATAAAATGTTTCATTGGGACAGAAAATTATAATAAAAAATGGATTGTAAAAGAAATGCGAAAATTGCCTACTGAAAGAAAGATTATAATAATGATACAAAGAAAAGTTGGCTTTTTTGAAAAAAAGAATAGAAAACGTAAGTTTATTAAAACTTCCCTAAACTAATGGACAAAGTAGTCAGGGATTAAATTGTAAGAAACATTAAGAGAGATTTTATTAATCATCCCCATCTTCTGGAAGTTAATGGCAATCCAACGTTCTTATTCTTTTACAGGAGCGAGTTTCTGATTTTGATTCGTGAAAACTTCACTTCCCAGCATTATTTAATGCTGTATTCCAAATAGATTCCAGTGATTTTTCTACAGATATTTAATTCATAAAGTCATTTATCGATTTCATTTCGATTGACTCTCTTATTAATCTCGTCGATCTATTATGATCACAATTTTATATGCCTATGCGACCATACATATTAATTGTGTGTTTATCAATACTGTACTACGTGCAAGATCTGATATATTAAAATGCCAATATTCGCATGCGGTTTTATGCTCTCCTCTTCTTACCTTAATTGGGTACATGGTTTCACCAACATAAATGAGGTTACAGCCGTCACATAGAATTTCAAACATTCCTGATGTGTTTAACGGTTCTATTTTCTATTCTATTTGGTTAGGTAGTTTAATACCTACAGTAAGGGTTTGTTTTAAAATAGTACGTATATTGTATTTCAATGCTGCCGTTTTTATTTTCCTACCTAGTTTGAAGTCAGGTGTTATCATGACCCCCGATCTTATTTTGCTTTATCTGACTTCACGTATTTCCAATTATGTTTAAATCAGCTTAGGACAAACATCCAACTTGCTTCTATTAACTTTAGAGGATAACCATTAGCAGTAAATATTTCTCGCAGTCTACCCAATTCAATCGCCCTGTTTTGTATCTGTTAGTATCAAGCTTCTAATTGTCACTGATTTTAAGATATCGTTTTTCATTCGATATATATGATTTGACTTGAAATTAAGAAGGATAACTGAGTAAGTATTCTTCCTATAGACATCACGTTCTAATTTTGTACAATTTCTAATTAATTTGACATCCAGAAACGGTAATTCGCCACATGACCTTTTTTAGATCGTAAATTTCAGTTCGCTCACTTGATTACCTCAGTTTAAGAAATTTATCAGTTCATCCTCCCCATGATTCCAAATAAATAATGTCATCCAAGAATCGAACATACAATTTTGGATTAAGGGGTTTCATATCGAAGAAGTTTTCCTCCGTGTAATACATAAAGATATTTTATATTGGAACTGACAGTGGTTGTCCCATGGGAACACTTCTAATTTGCTTTTAATATTGATTTATAAATATGAAATAAGCTTAAAATATACATTTTTTCATATTCTATATAACATGTCTTATTATCATTTGAATTCCTTCTAATACTACCGGGTGATCAACCAAGAAACGCTGAAAATATTACAGTGCTTTAGGTACTGGTCTAGGTAAGTACGAATATTTCCTTATTCTATGGCACAGAAACTTAGTCATTATACATGTTGGGGAGTGTTGTACATTAACGATTATTCTCAAGGGGTTACTTGGTTTATGTACCTTTCCTAAACCATACACTATGGGCGAAAATGTATCTCTTTGTATGAGAGCTTTACCATGTGCTTGATCCAATTTACCCTTAACAATCATGTTATTGATCAATAATTTAACCCCTATTTGTAACTTATCCGTAGGATCTTTATATAATTTAGCGTATTGTCGAGTTGTTCATACATCTTATCATTATAATCAGATTGATTCATCAGAACTGCCTCTCCTGCTTTGCCTGATTTAATATATCAAATTGTTTGTTATTAACTCCTTTTTGAGACTTTTTACTTCGTAATTAGTTTCCTATTTTTTCCTCTTCGTATATTAACACAGTTGTGGCTATGTATAATTAAAACATAACATTATTTTTGACTGGTATGAATTGCGCTGTTTTAACAGCCTCAGTAATTATCTATTTTTGTGGTGATTTCTCAAGTTGGATAGCTGTACTCAAACGACGATAAAGCATTCCCAGCTGGTTCTCATTAAGTTGTATTTTATAAAGATTTAATTCTCGATTAGTTACAGTAGAACTAGTCTTAACTTCCATCTTCCTATAGACGCTCAAATTCCCTAACTTTCTGTCACGCCTTATCCTGACCTTTTTTAAAATTCCATTGCGTGCGATATCAGTAAAATCCTCTATACATTTATATTTGAAAATAATGTGTGCACACTAGCTTATTCTAACGACAGATACTTACAATATTCAGCAATTGCCAAGAAATGCAATTTTGACTAAAGAAAATAGCGATGTGCAATTGTGGTTTACATAATATAAAATTTTTGGATTAATAAAAATAATTTCTAGAAATCACGTTCAAAATATCAATTCATTTTAGCATATAATGAAGTTAAACTGACCCAACTTACTTCAGCAGAAGATGAAAGCAAATAGTCGGGATCATCAAGCTAAATGTAATAAAATATTTGTTGACATTATATTTATCATTTTTATGGAAATACTGACGAACAAATTAAAACATATGATAAAGTTACTTTCAAAAATATTTATAAACCTGTATTTAATTCGGTTGTATAAAAACAACTCATTTAATGGTTATGCAAATACATATTTATAAAATGTCGCTATTATAGCCAAAATAAAAAAGAACTCTAACAAAATAAACACATAGACAGCAAATTTCCAGTAGAAAATTGAAAAATCCATGATATGTTCATTTTCAATAAACGGGTCAATTTATTTCGCAAGTATCTAATAGTACGAATACATTCCTTCAGTTAGAAATGTCATGGGTATTTATTTGATTAGTTGAGTTATAAAAAGTATGATTCTGAGTTTTACTTATATGCAAGTATTGTGTTTGACCACATGTTGACCAGTATATATATGCGGGTAAAGGTAAATCTCAACGCATTACTCAGTAATGTATGAGATCTGGTCACTCATATCAATAGCTTTTATTTCAACCAGTCTTTTTCGTTCTTGGCTTTTGCATTGGTGCGAATACTCTTACTTGAGAGCTAAATTGCATGTTTTCTGTACATGACAACATGAAATCATTGGGATCGATAATGTTAATAGGAAAGCTTGGAATTGTACCTCAGTTCAGGTAACACAAGATTGTCAGATACTGATTGTTGTGGCGAACTAATATATATATATATATATATATATATATATATATATATATATATATATATATATATAGATTATTTTTTAGGTATGGTGCACCTAGTAAAGAATTAGTTCAAATATGATAAGAATAAACCAAAGACAGCATGAACGGAAAGTATCATCTCGGGCACATTCATTTCGTGCTTAATAGTGACTCATCAGTATGAGTCGGTATTATGCGCATTATCAACTATATATCTTAGTGAAGAATGTGGGAAAATTGGACGGTACAATCTCCTTCACGAATGTGTAAACCTGCATTAATGAACCTAACTACACACAGTCTTCGGCAATGCGAATTCAAAGACATCACTCTCTATATAATATATATACCAAGCCTGTAAAGGGTACCAACACTATGGCTATTGTGTCAACGCTATGGTTGCCGAGTCGGTATATGGTACCACACAAGAGATTTCAATGTATGCTAAAGTTCACCAAAATTGAGAATTACAACTATTTCTGAACACCTGTTACTCCAGAAAATCCATACACAATGGCGTTGGTCGATATCACATGTCGCGGTAATCATGACATCATTCAATTAAATACATAACAGTTAGATACTGCTTGTGGCAGCGAACTAAAATATATGTGCAATTGTGTAATTGGTGTTGCGCACCCAGTAACAAATTAGTTTAAAGTTCAAGTTGTCGAAGACATTATATAAAGTTAACTTCATTACCGTAGGTTTCTTGAAGGAATGTCGTTGTTGCGATACTGAATTAATTGAAATTACCTGATCTGCGTTTTGACTAACGCAGCTTTCATTGTTCCAGTAATTTTCTTTTTTCATAATATTTCGATCTACATTACCGTAGATCTTCATCAGATGCATTTCACGAAACATTTGTTTCGTGAAATGCATCTGATGAAGATCTACGGTAATGAAGATCGAAATATTATGAAAAAAGAAAATTACTGGAACAATGAAAGCTGCGTTAGTCAAAACGCAGATCAGGTAATTACCGTAGGTTCACACATTCGTATGGGAGACTGTCCTGTTATATTTCCCCACGTTACTCACTCAAATATATAGTGGTTAAAGGGCGGAATACTGGCTCCTACTGATGAGTCGCCAGTAATTAGGAAACGATTGTGCACGAGCGTTTACGTTCCGTTCATGCTATCTTTGGCTTATCCTCTTCGTCATATTTCAATTAATTTGTTAATAGGTGCGCAAAAACCTAATTCATAATTAAACAAGATTGTCGTTGTTCTTAAACATGAATGCTAGTGAATGAGGAAGACATATTTCTGTGATTTATGTTTTTTTTTCATTTAGTTCATCTATTATCTCGGAAGAGTACTTGATGTTGTACTTATTGTTTTTCCTATTCATTGTTGTAGTTTGCAGAGGAAGTTAATCAGTTTGTGATACTTTGCATTGATCATTCATATACCAGACTGCATTGGAGATCCTAATTTTAGGTTTAAACATCATCTTATTTAATTTGCGAACATTAAAACAAACTGGACAACAAGAATCTGTTGTACGTACTGTTGATAAACTAGAAATAAATTTATGCCACGTATCTGAAACAAGAATACAGGATCCTATGAGCATTACAACAGTGGGTCACTATCCTTATTTATGCGTTATTCGCTTCAAACCTATGGTTCCACGATATTTTCTCAAGCTGATAAATGGGGCGTCGGTATTGCCATCAGCACACGAGCTCCAGTTTGTTTAAATAGCCGACTTTGTGCGGCACATTTAAATACATCTACTGAAATCAATACCAAAAATCTCAATCAGCGCTACTTTTCGTTGTATCTCCATATGCTTCTGCCGATTGCAGAACAGATGAACTAAGCTCTTTACTAAGTAGAGCAAGAAATTTAGATATAGTCCTTGGTTACGGGTGACATGAATGCACAGGTTAAGTGCATAAGTAACGCCGAATTTCATTCAGATGGAATATATACTTTCAATTCGATGCGCAGCAAGAAATGTGAACGACTGTTGGATAGCTGGCGTGGTTGCTTCAAGGATTGTATTTCATTTTGGAAACCATAAGTCAACTCGTATTGTGAAATTATCCGTTTCAGATCTATACTAAATCTTTCCAGAAAACTAAATAGGAATAAACCTAAAAAATATGTAAACAAACTCGAATAACCGTGCACCCAACAAAAAATATGAAGATATTCTAATCAAATCTAGTCGGTCTTGATGGCGACAATTCGAATTTACTTTGGACGAAGAAAAGTTCCACTATGCACGATGCAAGTACTACTTTATATGGCACTGCAAGTCCCTGAAGAAAAGATAATTGGTTTTCAGTAAAATCTATGGAGTATCTCGAAACAAGACGCCAAAATTCCACATGGCTCGGCTCATAATAGTACTCGTACAAACGTATGACGCAAACTGAAGCGCAGTCTAAAAGTTAATCTAGAATGCTATTGGATCTGAAAGGCTGAAGTGATGGAAGAAGCGTTCGCATCGGGTAATAGCCGCGCAACATGTCCGACAACGTAAGTCAACGAAACTAGAAATGATAGTAACTAACATCGAATAGACGACAAAATAAGTCGTCTTGATGAGATGGATGAACACTTCATTGATCAATTCTCCAGAGCAATTGCGTCAGTTATGATTCCCAAAAGCATGGCTGTATCAACAATGAGAATGTTAATCTTGAAGAACCATCAGAGTTAGAAATACAGGGTGCAAAGCTGCAGGCTTCAATGATTTCATTTTGAACTGATTGAAAGATATAGTTTCGGAAGCGTTGACTAATCTTTTTTTGTACTATATAGAAAAAAGAGATCGTGGCGCTTGCTTGAAATGAATCGAACATGTTCAAAAAAGGCTATCGCAATTTGTGCGATAGCCATCGTGGTATAAACTTAACTCTAATCGTATCAAGATTATATGCTACGCTTATAATACGTCGTCTTAGCGCTTCGCGTGTATCTCATACAAGAGAAGAATAAGTCGGATTCCAGTTATGTATATTGCTGTCCCACAATAGCCATTTATCTAGACTTCAAGATCATCAACCACTTACTCCAACTCTGCAACTACAGAGTGAAGATGTGGACATAGTTGACAAGTATACAAACCTTGGCAGCTCTATCAATAACTCAGGAAATGTGTCTGCAAGGTGCGTGTAAGAACCTCGAAAGCTAGAGTATCTTTCTCGAACCTTCGTCATTTATGCAGAATAACGATTGTTTCACTCTGCCTTAAAGGTCGTGTTTACAATGCATCTATACACACAGTCGGCCCCTTAGAGTTGATGATTTAGACGATTACATGCATTCGAGCATTGTTGTTTGAGAGCATAGTACATGTAAGTTATCAATAATAAATAATCAACGCTGACATCCGTAGACTTATTTTTGGATCGGTCAACAAGTACTCCTCGTTAGAAAAACAAATATGGCTCCATCAACTACGTTTCGCGTATGCCCTCAATTCGATTGCCCAGTAGAGCATTGTTCTCTCACCCAGTGCCAAATTAGCGTAAGAAACAAGGTGGGCAGATTTTCACATGACAGAAACAGTTCAAGTCAACTACATCGAAATTGTGTAGTATAGGGCACATTCGTCTGCCATGATGGGGTCAAAGTGGGCATCATAGTGCTTTGTTGGAAACTCTGCTCAATATGTCATCGAGTCGAGCTCAGTGGCTATCTTGTTGAAAATTTCTAATAGAATTATCTTCGTAATTTTCTATTCTTAGTTGGACATAGTTAGCTACGAGGTTTGATTTTATTTATGGCGTGCTACAGTGAAAACCGTAAGAAGACTGACTTCCATGATATTTTCTTGCCTTAATGCTGCCTTTGCGATAATTGTGTTATGTAGAGGTTTAGTTTTTTCTCACGGCTGTGTGTTATTTAGATAAATATACTCATAGTAAGTAGGTACTCTCCATTCTCTCTTAAATCTTACCAATACTTTTGAACCTAAATTATTATTTTGTTCTTTATTACTAAAAATTTTCTGACATTTTTCTTTCTCTTCCTATGTTTATATAGCAGTGAAACATTAGCTACTAATGGCTTTTGTATTGCTCTGAATGAAGGTGGTCATAACTTAATGGGTTTTCGGTTAGCCAAACAGTATTGCGATGTTTGTTTTGATTCATTTCGGATTTTAAATTTCCTCCAAAATTTATTGTTTTACTCAGATTAACCATGAAACTCTTTTCTTCGACTTATACTTCGTTGATAACTTATATTAATTATGGACCTTAAATAAAGGTAGTCGAATGCCTGTAAGCAGCCAGGCATTCAACGCTAAGGGACCAAGAGTAAATAAAGTATAAAAAACTGCTTGCACAAGAAAAAGTGAGATACTCTCGTTTCCCCATAAGTTGTGAAATTTGGAGAAGACTACTCTAGCTGTTTCGATTCTCATATTCACCTTGTTACTCATATTACCAGAGCAATTGATACAGCAACCAAATTTTGCGGACTTGGCAACTACCTACAAATCAATACTTAGAAGACACAGAAACTAAGGATGGGACGGGTGGTCCTGTTTAGTATCTACTATTAAGAGTATATGGGTTTCAAACCGAAAAGCGCAGCAACTAGTGCTCCTATATTCAAAGAAGCCTGAGCAAAATCTATATTGTCAAATAATAATACAATATCGTCTACAACACAATGTTCACTAATCTACTAGCAGAAAGAAATTTGATGCCTGCGACCTGAATATAGTTAGGAATATATTTTATATAGGATTCTATTACAAAGCTAAAATAGCATGAAAAATGGAAATTCTGTCGGGTAATAACTTAAACTACTGAAATTTCACCATAATTCATTATATATTTGAATGCGACCATAAGTCTTGGTGTACAGAAGTCCTACAATATTCACAAATGTAGTGGATATAACAATTTGGACATAATATCGAATAGAACGTTGCGATCCACGGAGTTAAATGCCTCCAAAAGTCCAAGACAAAGAACTTTGCCGGACGATCATATAAATATCGCTGTTAAAATATTTGCCTTAAACAAAATTATTATTAATACAACATCATGCTGACTGGAATCTGACATATTCTTTCCTAGATTGTGATTCACGCGAAGTGCTGAAACGACGTAAGTTATCGAAGCTAAAATCGTAGACACAACTATTTAAGCTTATATCACGATGGACTTCGCATGAATTAAGATGTCTTGTTTGAAGATGGGAATGATGGTCAACTCGCCTAAAGTAACTGGCACGATGGTTGTTAATGTTTGTTAAAATTTAATTGAGGTTTAATCCTATTTGTCTTTAAATCTGCAATGAATAAAACAGCTTACATGTACACAACCAAACCACATAGCTGTAAGCAACAACACAACCTATATCAAATTGCTGCATGAACTATTTTAGTACACAGCTGTCTATGAGCTATAAGACACAATGAGGCACAATGCCTTACACAATGTATTAAGGTTTTGCTACTCTAGAATAAACTATGTTCTACTGAGATAGCAAAACGTAGTATACATTTATTGTTTCACATTGAGATTAAAAAAATAATTTTCGCCAAAATGAAATTATGCATCACGTAATTGCTCAAATTGAACATTAAAATCACCCATAACAAAGACCACAACTGGATATATCAGTCAAATTAGCAGATATTTTAGATCGAAGAAGAAAGCATTATTTGACGAGTACCCTTTATTTGATAGAAGCGTATGCAGATAAAATGAAAAAGCAACGATGATTAATGTTTCCAATAGTGGTTTTAATCGACATCCTTTAGTGGGCTCAAGCAGCCAGTTTTATTCAGAGGCCGAAAATTGCACTTTGTGTCTGGCCCGTCTGTTCTTATTTCGTCAAAAGTCCGTCTAACATTAACAGTTGCTGTCTAATAAATGCGAACTCAATACTCACAAAAAATAAGATAATGAGTATAGCATATTAAAATCGATAACCTTTATGCTATTATCACTTGCAGCAACATGCTCATACCAAAATAATAAAAAATTGAGATCCAGGTCTAGTGTACGACGCGTTTAAAAAAGAAATATCCATTAGCCAGAATTCAGCATGTTTCTCCATTGAACATTTTATGCCACTATATTCCAACCGATTATTGCTAATTCAAGTGGCTCTTATTTAATGATACCCTGCACACTAATCACGTAGCCTACAAGATAAGTAATTATTCAAGTGAACGGGATTGGTTATTTGCTATTATGCAGATTTAAATTATCTACCAGAAGTTCCGCGGAGGTATAGCGAGCAGGATTGGCGATAAACCTTCTAAAGCATTCCCAGGCCAACGCATTTAACATTTATTCTTTGTACGTGAAGAGTATAGAACATCAAAGAGGGATTGAATAAAATTGTGCGGATAGCAAATACTATACTACTAAAGTTTGGTTACGCATAATAGATTGACCCAAATCATAATTAACGAATACATCAATTCAAAGAGATGTCCAGGCGGTGGCAGCTATAGTCGTTAATCTCTTAGGTCCCAATCCCATAAAGGTGAATCGAAAGAAATTAGACGCAGAAACTGATGGCCATTACTAAAGATTGCATCTTGCTGTTAGTATTCAGGTTTATTCATTACGATTCAATGGGCTATATTGCTGGCGCTTCAGCACTTTCCTATAAAGGCAGAATAATAAAGAGAGGTAAGAAAAGGTCCCAACCACTAAATAGAAATATAAAACCTTGTAGTCATTTACAACCAACACATAATTCTGGATATCATGTTTATACGGCGGTAAAGCATAAAAAATTAGAGTTTTAATACTTTATATTAATAGCGATAGAGCAATGAATGGGCAATTAAAAAAGTTTTTGCCAGAATAAGTCGATTTATTGAGTTACCATGGGTCTCAAAATACAAAAATTAATATTTACAGCAGGCCCCAATTCAGAATGGTCAAAACGACCGATTTCGAATTATTTGAAATCAAACCGTACCAGATTGACACATTATCTAACATAACTAATAGTTACCTGAAGTTCGTTGACTTCGTTACAAACAAAATGTTATCGTCAGTGTATTAGATATCAGACAGCTGGTCACGACCGTGACCACAGTATGTCATCACTCGCAGGAGTGCTAATGAGACTACAAAACAGACAGTGTCAACGCTAAAATTTAACAAGGTAAGGTCAATAAAGCAACCTTGTCGAATGCTGGAAACAATCGTGCAATTTTAGAAAAATTTATATTATTAGTAGCACAAGGCAATGTTCATAAGCCGAGCTGTTTTGTTCATTTAGCTCGACACAGAGTAACAAGCGGCTGATAAGAGCAGTAAATAAACGATAGCGAGTTATTGGTACTGGTGACTCAACAAAAATAGTTGCGGCGGAATTTGTGAATTTGGTCCTCGCATACAATTCTCCGTCGAAACCATGCTTCGGTTGGCCTAATTCGCAACAGTCCTTCTTTACTAATCAGTATGTGAATAAAAACAGTGACAAGCACATAGTAAATTGATACCACGACAATAAACAAAAGATTTAGTGCCAACTTTTTAACGGATGGACACCACAACAGCACTATTACAATACTTTTGGACGGATTCCCTTTTGAGATAGCGCCAATGAGCTTGTGCAGTTCCTTCTGAACATTAATTCCACCTAAATACAAAAATTTCGAAAGCAAACCACCGTTTCAGACGGCATTGCCTGTCGAGAAATTGAAAATCTTAACCACTATCAAAATTTCCATTTCACATATAGGTCGATGCGCTCCAATGCTAACCGCTTCTTTCGCAATATGTGGCACACTTAAAAGATTTTGAAAATGATTGACTAGCTGCAATTCAGAAGCTAATGGCGACTGTACTCTCTTGGAAGAATGACCAGTGGCATTAAGTCATAACTTTGCATAAAATTCGAAAGGGATTTTACGTTTTAATAGTAATATTTTAAAATACAATATAGACATTCAGTAAGGTTCATTCATTAAACTATTTTAAATGGAAAAATCAAAGAAATTTTATGGACCATCTGCAATATCTCCTTCATAAAAATATATTCTCGAGTGAAGAAAAACGAAGGTTCTCTTGTAAATAACAAAACTGATAGCTGATATATTAAAATAAGATTCAAAAAGCAGGTACAGAAGATACTTACATACGGTATATCCACAAACGCACTTGGAGAAGAAAACATCCTCCTAGGAATAACAAAATTAAAAGTCTAAAATAAGTTAAATATAAATTACCGATAACTCCTCCAGAATACCAAGGCATATTGACCTAACTTCTGGATTTGGGCAGCTTATACTTAAACTAATCAGGTCAGGAATCTGCTCATTTATTTTATCGCAACAGTCTTTATTTACAGAGTTAATTTGAAGATACGGATTCATTTCTGGGGGACTCCCGTAGCCATTTAGAAGAAACCTAAAGCTCTCCACTAGAAGTTTTTTAAAATTTGATGAATCTTTTTGAAGAAATTCATCAATAAATAGAAGCGATTCTTTCTTTCTGTTTAAAAGGGATGGCAAAATGTTAAGACTGCGTGCCATGTTTGAAGAAGATAAGAACAGCAGATTTCCAACAAATCAACAAGTAAAATATAAATGATACATAATAAAATTAATAATGCAGTAAACTAATGCAAACTAAAATAGAAAATTAATAAGCTAAATAAAATGATTTGTAAACATTATCCTACTTGAGAGTTTCCTCACGATATTGGGAAATAAAATTTGTTGAGTTTTCTGTAAACAAAATACTATTTGAGCAACCAATCTAGATTGTGCGCGCAATCTAAAATACCTCAATTGATTTAAGAAAAAAATAAAAGTACATTTGTTTAATAAAATTTAAATATTCGTGTAAAAAAAGGGTAGTTGCGCGGACCTCTCTTCAGAGAGGCGTCGACACTATATTAATTGGCGAGTTAAGTCCAATAAGGAACACTTTGATTTAGAAGAAACAATCAAGACTGATTCATTAGATACAACCACTCTTGTGGATACGTTTTTAACTGTGAATGAACTGTTTAATGCTAAAATTAGAAGTGAAAATACAAAAACTTTTCTTTCAGAAATTTTATAATGAACAAAATTTTCATTCTATAAATTTGATAGTAAATTGGCATTACAAGGAATTTTTTGTACGCGAATTTTTCTTGTCACATTACCTATTTTTATAAAGAAAGATCACTGTATAAGCAAGATGGAGTAGTATTAATGTTTTCTCCTGTTTCATTTCGTGGTAATTTATTGCATAATTGTTCATATACCTGAATGTTGCCGATAATCATTCGTATGGATGTCATCCCCTGTGGCTCTTGCGAGTATTGTAGAGGAAGATATTTCCTCCGACAAACTTAAAGTAACATTTATTTATAAATTTAAACCACCGTGGCTGATTGAAAAGAATATTATTTAAAAAGAAATTATTCGCTTATATTTCTAGAACATTCTTTGTTTAAATACTTGACAGTATTGTAAACGCCCCAGTTTCATGTAAATGCCGTACGGCGTTACAAGTTCGGTTAGAGTGCCATAAAATAAAGAGTTAGTACTGTAGGTGTGCCTTAACAGGGCCGGTCTTGCGTTCTCTGGCAAATGCCGAGAAGGTCCGTAAGTGTGATGTGGTCCAGTAGTACTCCTAGACTCTTGTGAGCAGCTTGGGTTGACTTGGGTTGTGGTTACTTCTGTTGTAGCGTTGGAATCTCGCTGAGTAGCTTCGTTGAAGTTTTTCAGTAATTGGCTCGTCCCTCTAGTTGTACAGCAACAAGATATGTGTGACTGAATATTGCGAATGTTGGTAAAGCAAGGCCAAAAATCAGCGTATGTGAAAGGTCAAAGTCAGCACATCGGAGATACGTACAACAGAAGGCAATCGCGACAACTGAACTGAAAGGTAAATTCACGGTGTTTAAATGACCATGTAATAGCCACATATGGCTACTTGCACATTATTGGTTAACGGCAAGTTTCGCTTTTTTCTCATTGGTGCAGCGTAAATCGAATTGAATGTAATTCACGCAATATGTCGACAATTTCTTTGTGACTTTACAATATATATACTTTTGAATTTTGCGTAATTTCAGTTTTGGTATTCTGTTCGTGACTGGCCTGACTTTCCCTAGCAAGTTGCATTTGTTTCTTTTCTCTAATTTCCGGTTTAAAATACTCGATTTTCACAATATAAACCTGCTATCATTTTGTGTTTTGAATCGTACATATTGAGGACGTTCTGGAACAGGTAAATTAGTAATTCTGTTTTTCGAGTCTTATTTCTTTGCAGGTTATATGATTGGGTGTATTGCTTCGTAAGAAGTACACATTCTGTTTCCTACCAGTAAGTTATCAAATATATATATAAGTTAGATCAATATGGAAGCTAATCTTAAGTTTGATAACACGAGAAACTTAGCTCAAAATATAGCAGGCATGAACTTAATAGATGTGAACGAGAATTCTAGCTTGTGAAACTCAAATGGGTATATTAAGACTGAAAACTACTTGGCATCTATGGGGTTCTCATTTACTAATAGATTTGGAGCCTCTACAATAGTACCCCTAAAGAAATCTCGGTCATGGAGTCATCAACAAGAACAGATACTACTTAACCTGTATCTACGGCAATTTTTGCGGTTTTAAAATCTAGAAAGTGTAGAATTTTAATGGGTTGTTTGGCCGGAACAAATGCGAAAGTGGGATGGACAGTGTATATGACATTATCGGTTGTACTGTCAACGAGATTAAGTCTACTTGGACGAAAGGAGTCAAAGTGTACTGCAGCTGTAAGCTTTTTAAATTTGATAATCACATTTGTATGTGAAGAATATGCTCTGGTATTTCTCTTGTGGCTTTTGTTCAGCCATAAGAAGAAATTAATATTCGTATGGTAAATTCTCCAAACGATGCAGGAAATATCAAAAAGTATAAAAAGTCTTTTGCTGATTTTATTACCAGCCTTTTGGAGAATGTCGAATAAACGACCAAAGGGATTTCCTTATTTGTTTGCCCTGATAAGTCCGATTTTGTCGGAAACGTTGATCCGCGGTTTCATTATTATGTGTTGTGTTTACTGCGTGGTTTTTTTACGATTTTAGTTTAATCTGAATGAGATCATTCTAAATAGGACAGTCTAACGTCATCAGATATGAGAATGACTGGTGGAAAGTAAATTAAATTAGGTTCGAGGAATTTCATGATTAAATTAGCTTACAGGACATTAAAATAAGTATAATAAAAATGTATTAAGGAACTCAAATAATAAAATATAAATTTAAAATAAATGTGCACTTTAAATTGTTCATGCTTATAACAAAGCGCTTACCGAAACTGCTTCCGGCAATTAATCTGACAGAATTTGAAGCTGAATTGCCGATGGTAAATAAATTGGTCACCTTGAACTGTATTAAATAACAACCACCAAAAATTGCACAAAACGAATATGAAACAGAACCAGTCGCTGTTATATTAGATCATTGAATTAAACTGTGTGCAAAAATCCCAACTGTTATCAGAACGTTATAAAACTGATTCGTTGACTAGACTTGGAAGTTTATTTTATGAAAATCCAAAACTTGTGTCGTAGGTTTAAAAGACTTGCAAAGATGAGATGATACACAACGTAATTAAAGGTTGAAAATTTTGCGAATTACAATTCGCGATGCCAACACTGAGCTTCGCCAATATTAAGTCAGAATGGGTAACCATTGCTGTTGTTGGAAATTAATAAAGTATGAGAGGCATTCACTGGCAAATGCATGAGCTTTTGTGAGTCTGAGCAAAAGCGGATGACCAGAAGTCATAAATACTGCCTATTTGTGTCCTGTCTGTAGGCTAGTCGTTCTCTCAGTAGATGTACGTGAACCCGTAGAGTTGATAAAGCAGAATGTGTTAATTGCTGTTCGAATGACTTAGCTAGTACTGCTGAAGGTATGCGGCAACACCAATATAGTTGACACACATTGAAATCCGATTAATAAATAATCGATTACGTAGCAGAGGAGGAAGAGCAACAAGAAGATAAGCGTGACCGACTGCTAGCCGTGTTAGTGACAGCGTGAGTAAGGCAATTAAGGAAGTAGAAGAAGATAATCAGTGCAGCAGAATAAGACGTCAGAAATTTTATGTAGAGAGCATATCAGAGTGTGTTGCTTAGTAATAGCATCATGCTTATAAAGATCCACATTCGCATCTAATTGTTTGACGGATTATGCGCTCTCGCTGGTTCAGCGTATTTAATTAAATTTTTTTTTGCAATATGTCAGCGAATTAATTCGAACCGTTATATAATTTTCCTTTCTATAAAAGGAAGAAAAATTCTCCTGGTAGGCTTGATTAATTTTGTAGGTTAGATTTCGAACCTATTAAAAATGGTTAACCAAAAATGCGTCGTAATGTATTTTTGCAGTCTTAGTCCTTACTGGTTTTTGCTTATAAATGACATGGTGACAGATAACCACTAGATATTGCTACGCAATCTTTCGTCATAGTGATCGATCATACTAAGTTAAGCAATATAGAGCAGTGCTGGAAAAGTTTGAGAGCCACAATGTTAAAATCGAGGTGAATTACCGCTGGCATTGCCAGGTTAAATTCGTTACCTGGGGCAACTGGATCTCTAAAAATGAGAGGAGTTTGTGGTTCTTGATAGTCTTAAATGAATATGTTAATTGCGTAACTGATGAAGTTGCGGTACTCATAATAATATTATGATATAAAACCGGTGAATACTTATTTGTCCTAAAAGAGTGTTAGCTCTATATCGCTGGTCATTTAAAATTAAGAAAATGAGGGCTCTGGCTTGAACCACATGTGCAACTGTATGGTGCATAATAACATAACAGTAAAATCAAATTTTAAAGAGAATTGAAAATTATTCAATCCTTGCCGCATAAATTGCATAATACCAAAAATTGTTCATTGACGCTACACAATTTTCAGCTAAAAGCAACTGGTTATACCTAGTAAGAAATAAATTGACTATGTGGATTCATATGAGCTGATCATTTCACGTAAAAAAATTAACATTTAATACAAAGAATTATGAAGAATGGATAGAAAATTTCTATCAAGTAGATATAATAAAAAGTAAGTAAGAAGCTGTACAAAGAAAAGTTGTGAAACAAATTAGTCCTATCTCCTGCACTATATACGCCACTAGATTACAGTTTGTATCACTGCAAACTTTATGGTTTCGGAGGATGTGCTATTGCATAAAAGTTTTCCACTTGAACCAGTGGTCTGGTGCCTATATGAATCCAATAAGAAAGAGTCATGAAGTTGGAACTAGATCTGGACATTTGGCAATATCTCCTCCTTTGGTGGAGAATGTTGTAAGCAAGTTATTCTCCTTTTCAAAAATCTACATAATTTTTAATCAATTGACAAAGGGGCTTAGAGAAACGCCTTCATCTAAGATGTCTTTTAAATTTTTATCTACTGAAATAGAAAAGTCTACTATCCTGCTGATATTTTTAATTTTGATAATGATAATACTTTCTCATGGTTGAATAAAAGACAAGGATAATTGTTATCAACAACATAATTTCTTGAGACTTTTATCTCCAAGTTTTGTATTATTAAAATTGAAAGGTTATGCATTATATCATCATTTTAGTCAACAATACATACAATCAATTGCTAGTCATGGTTCGCATTTTTTGCATAATGTTATACTCGAATTATACCTTAATATTTCCAATTTTTGATGATGCATCTATTACTCTCTACAACCAAACTTTCTGATGTTGATATATAGTACAGTACAACTAGTGAGATTTACTTATCTACATGAGACTAATTGCACATATTTATGTGATGTGATATCTTTTTTATATTGTACATTGCATTCTGATTACAATATCTTTAGACGGAAAAAGAGTAATCAGTACTTTCACGTAAAATGCTTCTCATGAACCGCAAGTTATTTCTGAAACGATCGGATGAGAAACATATATTTCTAACTGTAATAAACTCGTTGGGAACACTATAATAAGCTATTCATGCATAAATAAAACCATTAGTGATTTCAAATGCAGAAATAGTGCTAAAAGCTAAAGCCACATGCCATCGGATAAATATATATTTCATTGTTAGAACGCGATTAAAACCTTATACCTGAGTTAGATTAATTATGCCTATGTGAACGATAGCTAAGCGTGACGTTGTTGGGAAATTTTCTATTTTAGAATGAGTGTTTCAGGTAATTTTATTCTTTTAGCATTTAATAAACTCAGAGACCCATCGCTTATCGACTTGTCTGAGATTATGACACCAGAAATGTTCTATTATATGTGTGTTAGATGCTTTACTTCCTTGGTGAGCAATAAAATGAATGGAGTCGACGCTCTTAATCTGGATGCTGCTGGGCAATTCTAGCTGCGTACCCGTGAAATTGACCGTAGATAAACCATTCCAGATTCTGTATACGAAATTGGTAGGATGGCGAGCTACTGATCTTTTAATTTGAGTATCGTCACGTTTTTCTTTTCGTAGGTGAGTTAATGTTAATGCGGACACACTGAGAGTTACAAAATTTGACCTAGAATGGCGTAAACGAAGGCGGTTGTAGCAAGATGCCTGGCCTTAGAAGTGAGTATGTGATAATATTTTGTTCACCTCTCACTTGAAAAATGTTGAATTGATATTCATTATGATGTAGCGGATGTCCTGCATACTGGCAGGGTATTTTGCATCGGCTAAAGCTTCGTTTTGGCATGTATAATGTGTAAAAACAACAACTCTGCTGCTGCCTACAATAATAATAATGATTTTGTATAACGCGAGGAGTCAATGACCAAAAATGTCATATCTAGATTTTATTGGTTGTAGAGTACGCGAATCATATTTAATATGAATCTGATATCCGTCGATCTCTTGTATCTAGGCGGCCCAAATTGCGAATTCAAAGATTTAAGTGCTGAGTAGAATAAGGCGTTTAAATTCTAAATGTATTAGCATAGTGGCGTATGCTAACCAGTCGATGGCATGGAGAAATTCATCGTCATCAAATGACTAAGAAAAGGTAGAGTTCTTGCCTTGTCCTTTTTGATTCCTCAGGTGACAATATAAAATTTCTTTCATGACGCAATATAATTGATCAAATTGGCTCGAGAGGGCAAATTTTACACTTTGAAGTGTTATATAATGCTCCGGGAAATGAAAGGATATAGTTGCAATTTGTGTTTTGCTACAAATAAGCTTGAGTCCGTAGATTGATAAATATGTTAGGACATTTCTCAGATGAACGGCATGAGAGTCTAGTTCAGTATTAAAAGCTATTCTGTTATCAAGAAATGACAAACAGTTGTCGGAATCATTGTGCAGAATGTTGTCCATGAATCTTTGAAAAGTATGAGAGACACACAGAAGACCAATATGCGTGCAAATGTATTAAAATAGACCAAAGTTAGTTATAGCGTCTGTCTTCTCTACGTCTTCTGGTGTTATCGAAATTTGGTGAGAGTAATTGCTATTACCGAGATTTTTAGGCAATATATATAAATTGTAAATTAGCTTTGGTCATAGAATTTAGCATGAGATAATTCCCGCAGGCTTTGTATGATCTGTTTGCTTTAAGGACTAAGTTTGATCGTGATGGCTAATAACTTTTTAATGGTCTAATGATGCCTTCGTGCAACTGTCATCAAATTTTTTATTTGGCAGCTTTGAGTTTAGCTAGGAGTAAAGGTCTCTTCTTAAGTGCGATAAGTTGAACTTTTGTGATACTTTGGCGCATCGTGTTGGAGCAACGTAGCACCGATTTGCTGAAATTGAACAACAAATTTTGATCTCAAAGAGCTGTCAATATTACAGTTCAAGAACTCACCGGGGAGGGCTGTTTAACTTGTAACTCCAAACGTTGGTAAGTAAATTTTTAGAAACTTCGATCATGTTCGGTGGAGTAGTCAATGAATTGTTCATTTGCAAGATCAACAAATAGCCGATGGTTTAATAAGAAATTAAAGCTTACTATGTTGTGTCAGACCTTGGCGACGATTAAGTTGTGAGGCAATCAACGTCATAAATCTATGTTAAAAGAGTGCTGCCAACATCCATATATAGGAATTGGCTTCCTTGTAGCTGTTGCGAATGGTACCCCTAGAGATATTTGGGCCCATAGAATCACCGTTGAGAACAGAACTTACTGTGCTTGTGTTTACGATAAATTATTTTCCGGTTTTAAAATCTAGAAAGTACAGAAATTTATTGGGTAGTTTGAACGGATCAAATAAGTAAGTAGGATGGTCATTGTATATGACATTAATGGTTGAAATTTCTGAGAGTTTAAATCTACTTGGACGAAAGGTGTCAATAGGCGTTCAAAATTTGATTATTACTTGTTTGTATGAAGAATATGCAGATTTTTGTTGTGGCTTGCGATCAGCCATGAGAGTAAACCGTTTTCCGTTTGAAAAATAATAACAAACGATGCGATTTCGACAAACATAAAATGACTTTTGGTGAATATCGCAGTAATTATCTAGAGAGTGTCAATTAAAGGATGAAAGGGATCTTGATTGTCGTTTGTACTGATATTTCAGATTAAGACAGAGGTTTTGATCCGCGGTTTCATTATTTTTATGTGGCTATGACGTACCTTTGTAAGATTTTAGTCAAATCTGAAAGAGATCTCACTAAATAGGATATCTTAACCTCATCAGATATGAGACTGACTGATGGACACTGAACTCAGTTACGTTCGAGGAAATTCAAGATTGTTAGTAGCTTACAAGACAATAAAACAAACAAAATAAAATGTGTAGAAGGACACAAATAAAAAATAATTAAAAACGTACAGGCTTTGTAATGCAAATAACGAAGAAAATGTCCTGAATTTCTTCTAGACATTGGCTCTTTATGTCCTATTCGTGGAAAAGTAATTCTCTGAGTAGATGCGCATGTATCTGTAGAATTGACGAAGCAGATTGTGTTAAATTCCGTAGGACAGCATTGACTAGTTTTGCTAAAGTTCAGCGGCAACACCGATATGGCTGGCACACATACAACTCCGTTTAATAAATGATCAATTACGTATAAATTGAAGCGCAGCTACTAGAAGATTGGCGTGACTGACGGCTAGCTGATTTATTGACAGAGTGTGTAACGCAAGTAAGAGAGCATGCGTAGATACACTGCGCAGAAGAAGAAGGCGACCGCAATTGCAGGTAGCAAGCAGATCAGATTGTGTTGCGTAGTAATTGCATAACGCTTATATAGATCCAAAATCGAACATATCTTTTCTATGTATTTGTGCGCTCTCATTGATTCAGCATATTTTATTTGAGTTATAAAATTTTGCCGAATTAATTTTAACCGCTGCACCTCTTTTTTAAATTTGTGTTTGTAAAAATTGATTTCTGATTATATCAGCGGCTTTTATATTGTAAAGCTTCGGCTGTATTGCCGTTCAACGTTACTAAGAAAACAAAAATATAAGCAGAACTGTTGGTGACGTTTGATAGGACAAGGGATATATTCACAGGCAAATCTATCTTTCATCGTTAGGTGAATAAAATCTTAAAATTGAGTTAGATGAATTACGTTGATGTGAACGATGTATATGCTTAACGATGTTGGGAAATGTTCTAACATAGAATGAGTGTGCCGAATCATTTTATACATTTGGCATATAGCAAACTCAGCGATATTTCGCTTAGCGTTCTCCTTAACTTTATGACCCAAAAAAGGATCTACCTGGGTGAGAAATAGTGTGAATGAAGTCGAAAACTTAATTGTGGGGGCTGGTGGGAAATTCTAGCTTGTTGGATTGAGTACTCGTGAAGTAAAAAATGGATAAACCACTCCAGATTTAGCATAAATACAACGGAATGATGAGTGTTGAATTAAACTATATAAGTTAAATCGTCAGAGTTTATAATAAATGTGTTTTCTAGCCGAGATTTATTTATCCATAACTCTGCTGTCAATGTGTTTATTTGCTTTTTCCCGCATTGTGCTTGTGCGGTTAAATCTTGAACCCTTTACATTTCCTGTTGTACAGTTGGTGTTTGGCATTGATTGATGGGTTCTCATTTGTTTCTTTACTATGAAGCCGCCCATGAGATGCTTGTCTGTAAATAACGTTGGAATCAGATATTCCGAATACTTTCCAAATTTTCAGGAAATTTATTTCCAGTCCCATCTTCAGAGTTGACAAAATACTAACAGGAAAAAAAACAACATGTGGTGAGTGTTTTATCCTCATTTAAGACAGATATATTTATTTTTATTTTAATTTCTAAAGTAATTTTTTTGTGTGCCCTAATATCCGGTCTTAATACCTGTTCTCTTATACTCACATGTATAAACAAGATTATCCATCTCACAACGGTGTTTAATTGTGTGTATAATATTCTTACTAAGTTTTCTAATCCGACTATTGCTACATTTTCACTGCCCCTCCCAAGGAGTCGGCCTCGGTATCCTACTAAAACGATTACGTGAAAAAGCAAGTGGTCCATCGGGCATTCTATCTTAAACTGTATTTAGCTTTTCTCCAACATTTCTACTCGAGTACGAGAAAGCAATGCGATTTCGAATGCAGAAAATATGCAATTTAGAGAATGATACGTAAGATATGCACTACGCTTATATAATCGATGGCTTTCATGTAGTAACTTGTTGGTAATTAGTCAGGACAAATTTCTATATTTCTTATTCGCCTAGTGACTTTAAATGGAATTGCATCTTTATTTGAATAATAGTTTAAAATTACAGATAATGATTTTCACCATTTCCAACACTGTACTACATCCAGTTTGTTGCAGCTGTAAAATGGAGAAGCACCCACAGAACAGATTATGACCAATTTTTCAGCTTAATTGTTCTAAAATGCGCATGAACAGGTGATGGCCATTGATAAAATCCAGATGCTCAGTGTATCAACTTCTTTGGTGTTAAAGAAGATAAATCCTCCGCCAAAATTTAAGTGACATTAACTAATAAATTTGAACCACCTTGGCTGATTGAAACAAATTTATTTAAAAAAAATTTATTCATTTATTTTCCAGAACTTTCTTTGTTTACATACTTGACTGTATAAAGACTTTGAATTGTGCGCCATTTTGAGTTTTCGAGCATTATTGTCCTTGACCGGTTGTAACTTCCTCGGCCTGCTACATTTATTTCATATTCTCCATTTAACGTTTACTCGATTTCTACAATATACTCCTGCTAATACTGTCTTCTATTATTTATTTATGCACGTATTTTGGGACGTTCTGGAACAGGTAATTTAATAATTACGTTTTTTCGCGTCTATTTCTTTCCAGATTATTTGTTCGGGTGTTTTGTAACGTGAAAGGTTTCACATTCCGATTGCCTAACATTAAGTATCAAGTTAATAATTAAATTCGATCGACATGGAAGCTCATATTAAATTTGATGACACTAGCAAGTTAGCACAAGATATGGCAGGTATGAATTTAGCAGATATGAATGAAAATACAAGCTTTTCGGATGTTATTGTACATGTTAGGACTGAACACGATCTGGCATCAATGGAGTTCTCAGACATCAATGGGTTAGGAGCGTCTATGTGGAGGAAGATAAATCCTCCGCCAAAATTAAAGTAACATTAACTGATAAATTTAAACCACCTTGGCTGATTGTAAAGAATTTTGTTTAAAGTGAATTTTTTCTTTTATTTTCCAGAACTTTCTTTGTTTAAATACTTGATTTTGAAATGTGCGCCATTTTTTGGTTTTCGAGTATCACGGTCCTCGAATGGTTGTATCTTCCTATAGTCTGCTGCAATTATCACATTTTCTTTTATTAAAAACTGATCAACAAATACAATATATATCTGCTTAAACTGTCTTGTACTTTTTACTGAAGCACACATAGAAGAGACGTTCTGGAACAGGTAATTTAATAATTCTGTTGTTAACGTATATCTCCTTCCAGATTATTTGTCTGGGTGTTTTGCGAGAGACAGGTTTCACATTCCGATTTGCCTAACAATAAGTGTCGAATTAATAATTAAACTTCACAGAGATGGATGCTGATATTAAATTTGAGGGCACTAGTAAGTTAGTGCAAGATATTTCAGATTTGAATTTAGCAGATGCGAATGGAAATATAAGAATATCAGATTCTAGTGTAAATTTTAGGAATACAAGCGATCTGGCATCTATAGGGTTCTCAGACACGAATAAGTTAGGAGCCTCTACGTTAAATGCTTTAATCAGAGATACGACAGAGGCCGAAATAACGAAATGATTCAGAGTTAGCAAGAAATCGGAATGACCAAGGCCGGTTGTGATGAAATTAACAAAGAGGCCGACTTACAAGCAAGTGGAGGATATTAATAAAAAGAAAGAAGAATGTCGTAACTTTCACGACATATTCATCTCCAGAGGCAAGACTTTTCTTCAAAGGAAATTGTCAGCGGCAAAAAAGGTAAAGAAGAATTTAGATCAGAAATCAAGTCATCTGGAACAAGTTACAATCAAGGGTGTGTCAATCGATTCTAAAATTACAAAAAACGGGGTTTCATTAATGAATGTTGTGGACAGCGGACAGCTACGAACTATAGCTACGGTACCCAACAAACGAAGTATAAGGAAACCACAAAAGTTAAATCAGTAACTATTGAAAACTGTAAAGATGAGTTGGGTTGTTCATATACCTTATTTTATGCTAATTGTAGAAGTGTTAAGAATAGCACTTTTTTGCTGTGTAATTTTACAATAAGTAACAATTTTGACTTTATAATTTTATCTGAAACCTGGCTGAACAAGAACATTGAAAACTATGAATTTGACATTCCTCATTGTTCTCTATTTAGGAAGACAGATCACTGGATAAAAGAGGTGGAGGAGTACTTATTTATAGCAAACCGATATTAAATGCAACAGTGTTGCATACTACCAAATATATTACTGTCATTGATTTTTTAACTATACAAATTGATAACCTGATTTTAACCGCGGTTTACAGACCGCCGTATGCTAATTTACTTGATGATCAAATGTTTACCAATTCCTTTCAATCAATTTTGGACTGCCATGGTTATATTGTTGTGGTAGGAGATTTTAATAAGGTGCATGACTGTGAAATAATCAATCTTTTTCTAATCATGATCTTAAGCAGATTATAAAGGAACCAACTAGAGGTTCGGAATGCTTAGATCATGTATATTTAGAAGTTGAAGCGTTGAACTCACACAGTTATGATGTAGTAAATTACTTCAAAGAATTGGATCATAAACAAATTATTTTACAATGGAACCTTTTGAGTAGCAAAGCACAAAAACCTAATTTTGAAAGTGCACACGTGCATTGTTCCAGAATCAACTGGAATCTTTTTAGAGAATTAAGCTTATCAATTGATTATGAATGTTTTTTATCATGAACAATGCCGAATTTGTTTCCTCTGTTTCATTGTTATTATCTGATATATTTAGGGCATCTACATTTACGGATGTTATACCAAAGCGAATCAATAGGAAGTTATGTAAGCTAAGAATCAAACGAGATAATATAATGAAATGTAGTCTTATCAATAGTAGTAAAAAAATGAGGTTAGATTTGATCGATAAAGAAATTAATTCATCACTGCTGATAATCCGTCAAAGATCAGAGAGAATTATTTTGGCTAAACTGAAGAGTAATCCTAGACTAGGATACAAACTCCTCACAGACTACAGTAAATATAAGGAAAAATTAAAGCTTATATTACCTGTGGGTAAAACTGATTATGAATTTCTCTGTGAATTAGATGAAGTATTTGACAACTTGTTATGCAATCCACAGAACGAAAACAATTTCATTGATCTACCGGATCCTTCGGGAAACCAGGATCTAGGACTTGTTATTGACAGTGATGCATTGATAGAATTAATGTTAAAAATAAAATGAAAAAAACAAAAAGATAACCTTCCTATATCGATTGATAACCTACTTCAATTACCTTTAAATTTTATGAATGCGCTCTGCAATTTTATAAATAGAATTTTGAAGGATGGGAAATTACCAATCGATATATTAACGATAGTAGCTAAACCATTGCCTAAAGTAAGTAAGCCAAAGTGCGCCAGTGATTATAGATTAATCTCTATTATCCCTTCGTTTTTGAAGATAATAGAACGATTGATACTAAATCATTTAGAACGAATGTTGCCGGCTGATTTTGATATGTGCCAACACGGCTATACAAAAGACAGGTCGACAACTACTAATATTCTCTCTATGTGGAAACATGTAATTACATTAGATGAGAAAAAGTTAGATGCATTAATTGTATTTATAGATATCTCAAAAGCTTTTGACTCTATATCTTTTGATGCTATTTTGAATGCGATTAATTTATTGAATATTGATCCGAATATTTTTAGATTACTTAGATACTATTTATATAATCGAAGAATGAGTATTCAAGTAAATGATTTGATTTCTAATTCGAAAAGGGTAACAAGTGGAGTTCCACAGGGATCAAGTTTGGGGCCAATTTTATTTAAAATTGTATTTGCACATTTGGAAACTAAGATCCTTAACGGTCGAGTTTGCAAATTCGCTGATGATTTAAAAATAATCTTTCCAATTGATCCAAAAAATGTCGAATTCTCCAAAAATAATGTGACACTAGATTTGTATGATTTAAGTAGATACTTGTTAACACTAGGGCTGAGAATAAACAGTAAAAAGACGAGAGCTTTAAAAATAGGTAACAGAACAGAATTTAATTATGTTTATTTTCATGATGCTGAGATTAATGATGTTTTTGAGATTAAACTTATGCAAGAAATTAAGGATTTAGGCATAACTATTCATTGTACGGCTTCTGCTGAGAGACATATTGAAAGGATAGTAGGCAGTGCCAAGAACAGATGGGCACTAATAAATAGAAATATTTTATCGAGTGAAATAAAATATAAAATGTTTATAATATGGATTAGACCGATATAGAATATGCTGCCGCTACTTGGAATCCATTTAAGCAAAGGGTTTGTCTAATAAGATAGAAGCTGTACAAAGAAAAGTTGTGAAACAAATAAGTCCTATCTCCTGCACTATATATGCCACTAGATTACAGTTTGTATTGCTGCATCCTTTATGGTTTCGGAGGATGTCCTATTGCATAAAAGTTTTCCATTTGAACCAGTGGACTGGTGCCTATATGAATCCAATAAGAAAGAGTCATGAAATTGGAACTAGATCTGGTCATTTTGCAATATCTCCACCATTGGTGGGGAATGTTGCGAGCAAGCTATTCTCTTTTTCAAAAATTTTCAAAATTTACAATCAATTGCCAAAGGAATAATGATTAATTTCAATCTCCCTAGACAGATGTGTAAACCTGTAATAGTGAAGCTAACATAATCTAACGTCCTTTGACAATACGACTTTAGCCTCACTCACACTACTATAATATATATATATATATATATATATATATATATATATATATATATATATATATACCGAGTCTGTAAAGGATACTAACACTATGGCTATTGTGTTAGTAACTGATACGTTTTTGAAATCAATGAGTACGGGATACTAACACTATGGTTTCCGAGTCGGTACCTGATACCAACCTGAGGGATATAAATTTATAATAGTGGTTAAAGGGCGTAATACCGGCTCCTACTGATGAGTCGCCAGTAAGCACGAAACGAATGTGCATGATTTTATACTTTCCGTTCATGCTGCCTTTGGTTTATCCTTCTGGTCACAACTGAACTAATTTGTTACTAGGTTCGCAAAACCTAATATATACTTGCATATATATTAGGTCTTCGCAACAAACAGTATTTAGCTGTAATATATTGAATTGAATGATGTCATGCTTACCGCGAAATGTGATAACTGATATCGATGAAGGCCAGAGTGTATGATTTAACTGGAGTAACAGGTGTTCGGAAATTGTTGTAATTCTCAATTTGGGTGAACTTTAGCATAAATTTATATCCCTCAGGTTGGTATCAGGTACCGACTCGGAAACCATAGTGTTAGTATCCGGAACTCATTGATTTCAAAAAGGTATCAGTTACTAACACAATAGCCATAGTGTTAGTATCCTTTACAGACTCGGTATATATATTATATATTGTGAGTGAGCATTGAAGTCGTATTGTCGTTGACTTTAGATTATGTTAGCTTCACTATTACAGGTTTATACATTCGTCTAGGAGATTGTACCGTCCTATTATTCCACATTCTTCTACCAAATATATAGTGGTTAAAGGGCGTAATACCGGCTCCTACTGATGAGTCGCCAGTAAGCACGAAACGAATGTGCATGAGATTATACTTTCCGTTCATGCTGCCTTTGGTTTATCCTTCTGGTCACAACTGAACTAATTTGTTACTAGGTTCGCAAAACCTAATACATAATTGCCAAAGGGGCTTAGAGAAACGCCTCCATCTAAAATGTCTCTTAAATTTTTTTCTACCGCACTGGAAAAAGTGTTCAATCCTGCTGATATTTTTAATTTTGATTATGATAATACTTTCTCGTGGTTAATTAAAAGACAGGATTAATTGATTTTCAGCAGCATAACTTCTGGAGATTCTATCTTCAAGTTTTGTACTATTAAAACTGAAACGTTATGCATTACATATCATGTTAATCAACAATACATACAATCAATTATTAGTCATGGTTCCCTTTTTTGCATAATGTTACACTCGAATAATACATTAAATGTTTCTATTTTTGATGATGAATCTATCTCTCTTTATAACCGAACTTTCTGATGCTGATAAATTGTACAGTACAACTAATTGCACATATTTATGTGATGTGATATGTTTTTATATTGTACATTTTCTATTTTTATTATTTGATGGAACATGTAAGATTTGAATCCAAATAAAGATTTTCTATTCTATTCTATTCAAGTCAACCCACCAATGGTGGGAATGTTGCGAGCAACCTACTCTCTTTTTCAAAAATTTACAAAATTTACAATCAATTGCCAAATGGGCTTAGAGAAACGCCTCCAACTAAAATATCTTTTAAATTTTTATCTACCGAACTAGAAAAAGTGTTCAATCCTGCTGATATTTTTAATTTTGATTATGATAATACTTTCTCATGGTTAAATAAAAGACAGGATTAATTGTGTTTCAGCAACATAATTTCTCGAGATTCTATCTTCAAATTTTGTATTATTAAAACTGAAATGTTATGCATTATATCATCTTGTTAATCAACAATGCATACAATCAATTATTAGTCATGGTTACCTTTTTTTTTACAAACTGTTATACTCGAATTATACCTTAAATTTTTCTAATTTTGATGAAGAATCTATCACTCTTTACAGCTGAACTTTCTGATGCTGATAAATTGTACAGTACAACTAATTGCACATATATATGTGATGTGATATCTTTTTATATTGTACATTTTCTAATTTTATTATTTAATGGAACACGTGTGGTTTGAATCCAAATAAAGATATTCTATTCTATTCTATTGTATTCTAAACCTTTGCCAAAAGTAAGTAAGCCAACGTGTGCCAGTGATTATAGATTAATCTCTATTATCCCTTCGTTTTTGAAGATAATAGAACGATTGATACTTGATCATTTAGAATGTATGCTGCCGGCTGATTTCGATATATGCCAAAATTGCTTTACGAAAGACAGATCGACAACTACTAATATGCTCTATATGTGGAAACAGGTAATTACATTAGATGAGAAAAAGTTAGATGCATTAATTGTATTCATAGATATCTCAAAAGCTTTTGACTCTATATCTTTTGATGCTATTTTGAATGCGATTAATTTATTGAATATAGATCCGAATATTTTTAGATTACTTAGATACTATTTATATAATCGAAGAATGAGTATTCAAGTAAACGATTTGATATCTAAATCGAAAAGGGTAACAAGTGGAGTTCCACAGGGATCAAGTTTGTGGCCAATTTTATTTAAAATTGTATTTGCACATTTGGAAACTAAGATCCCTAACGGTCGAGTTTGCAAATTTGCTGATGATTTGAAAATAATCTTTCCAATTGATCCGAAAAATGTCGAATTCTCCAAAAATAATGTGACACTAGATTTGTATGATTTAAGTAGATATTTGTTAACACTAGGGCTGAAAATAAACAGTAAAAGACGAGAGCTTTAAAAATAGGCAACAGAACAGATTTTAATTATGTTTATTTTCATGATACTGAGATTAATGATGTTTTTGAGCTTAAACTTATGCAAGAAATTAAGGATTTAGGCATAACTATTCATTGTACGGCTTCTGCTGAGAGGCATATTGAAAGGATAGTAGGCAGTGCCAAGAACAGATGGGCACTAATAAATAGAAATATTTTATCGAGTGAAATAAAATATAAAATGTTTATAATATGGATTAGACCGATATAAGAATATGCTGCCGCTACTTGGAATCATTTAGCAAAGGGTTTGTCTAATAAGATAGAAGCTGTACAAAGAAAAGTTGTGAAACAAATAAGTCCTATCTCCTGCACTATATATGCCACTAGATTACAGTTTGTATCGCTGCATCCTTTATGGTTTCGGAGGATGTCCTATTGCATAAAAGTTTTCCATTTGAACCAGTGGACTGGTGCCTATATGAATCCAATAAGAAAGAGTCATGAAATTGGAACTAGATCTGGTCATTTTGCAATATCTCCACCATTGGTGGGGAATGTTGCGAGCAAGCTATTCTCTTTTTCAAAAATTTACAAAATTTACAATCAATTGCCAAAGGGGCTTAGAGAAACGCCTCCAACTAAAATGTCTTTTAAATTTTTATCTACCGAACTAGAAAAAGTGTTCAATCCTGCTGATATTTTTAATTTTGATTATGATAATACTTTCTCATGGTTAAATTAAAGAAAGGATTAATTGTTTTTCAGAAACATATTTTCTCGAAATTCTACCTTCAAATTTTGTATTTTTAAAACTGAAATTTTATGCATTATATCATCTTGTTAATCAACAATGCACATAATCAATTATAAGTCATGGTTCCTTTTTTTTCTTACAAAATATTATACTCGAATTATAACTTAAATTTTCCTAATTTTGATGAAGAATCTATCACTGTTTACAGCTGAACTTTCTGATGCTGATAAATTGTACAGTACAACTAATTGCACATATATATATGTGATGTGATATCTTTTTATATTGTACATTTTCTAATTTTATTATTTGATGGAACATGTGTGGTTTGAATCCAAATAAAGATATTCTATTCTATTCTATTCTACATCTACATTGGAAAGTAATCTTGCAAATGGTCTTATCCAGAGTCTTCTAGGATGAAAATTTCTTCGGAGCAGCAAATAGTATGGTTGTTTAAAACTAATTAATTTTAAGAAATTTTAATTTTAATTTTTTAATACATTTATTTCGTTTTGTGTACCTATACAAAACACGCAATAACTTATACTTATACATTTGTCATGCTCACATAGACTAATTATGCTGCAATATTGGATGAAATAAGAGATGTTTGAGTTAACCATAGCATAGTTTAAACATAAAGGTTGATCGGATTGTTTACCTTCTCTTAAATTTATTTGCTGCCTCATAGAATCAAATTTATCGTTTCCCGATTGCGTAGTCAAGTTATTTATGCTGGCTTTATAGGTATCTTTGTACATTTTGTGAATATTGGATAAAAAATTTCAATTTTATAATGAAAATATTACAATTATTCTATAGCGTAATAAAGCTGTAAAGCTCACACAATTTTATCCAAATTTGATTATGGCTTAGGGATTTATTGTAGACATATCCTCCGACATAAACTTAGTACTTTTTTCAGGTCACTGCTTATAACTTGTGCTATTATGCAAACGTAGAGGATGATATTATCGCCAACAAATTTTTATATCGGAGGAAATATCTTCCTCTATATTATAGGCCCTTGCTCCGCCTAAAGGAACACATTAAAGAGGAAAATATTCCGCTGCCAACAAAATTTAACCTGTTTTTTTTTAAAAAGGAACTATTTGCTCTACCACTTAAAACTAGATTAAAGGCAATTTCTAGTCAAATTCTTGATTACACTTTAAGGCCCTTAGGTCACTATCATAAGGGGGTCTCTTGGATGCCAGGCCCGGAAAATCCATATATGCGGAATGATCATCTATCTTGGAACACTTAAGTTCCTCTGAACTATCTCTTAAGCTACAATCCTTAAGTCCGCTAGCCAACTGCTCTGTATCCTCAGTATTTAATAAACCAGACATGATTATTATTAAATAGTATATTAATTAAGTAAGCTTACCCGGATACGCTGATGTCCACAAATTCACTGAACTGGAATGATTGAGACCTTGAAACAAATATTCACTTAAATTACCCAAAGCAATCTTGTGGTTCTTTTCGCTGATAATTAAAAACAATAAAATGACGAGAAGATTACAAATTTTTATTCACAAAGTAATCGGTGATGAACCACAGAGTGTCCCGCTTATTTAATTCAGAAACTCAGATCAAAACTGTCTCATTTCTTTTCAAAAGACAAGTCCAAAACTTCGACAATATGAACAAAAGAACTTTCAAAAAATTTTACAATATTTTTCAAAAATTACAATATTGTTTTACGAAACCAGCGATAACATCAAATGTCCAAAAATAAAAATTGATTTATTTTTATATGAGAGGTTAATTTCTGTCCGATAATTAATTTAACCTCTAAATACTCCCTCATGTTTAAGATGATTAATCATACATGATGTAGTCTTCATTCTTCGGTTTCTTGATGACTCTTCCCGACCGAGTTTCAACAAGTAGTGCTGGTACTTCACCAGATTTCATATTCATATTGCATTGTTCTTGCTTCTCAGTTGTCTTGGTTTTAATCTTTACTTCATTTTTCTCACCAATTTCTGAGTCACATCTCGCCTCAACTTCTGGATACTTCGGTGAATACTGTTCCTCAGTCTCCTCCTCCGTCCAAATAAACTGTGGAATACAGCGATCCAGTGTTACACATTCTACAGTGCCATTTACTTCTATAAATGCATTTTTCTCAGTCATATGATTGACTTTATATGGCCCCTTATAGAATGGAGTCAGACAATTCTGTCTGTTTTCGTTAGTTATGTATACATGCGATGCCAGCTTTAAATCTGAAGATACATAGCATTTAGACTTTGGACTTCTAGTTTTGGTTGGAGCTAAACGATTCATTTTGTCTCTCAATGCTCCAACAAACCAATCTACTGAACTAGAGGCCCAATCGAGACAACTTGGAGTTTCTATTAGAATATCTCCAGGTAACCTCAATGGCTCTCCATAAACAAGTTCTGCTATGGATGTTCCTAACTGAACTCTGTATCTGTTTCGCATTGCCAACAAAACTACGGGCAAATCATGTATCCAACTGGATCCACCGGTGCAGCGTAATGCAGCCTTCAGCTCCCTGTGCAGTCTCTCAACCATCCCATTGGCTCTGGGATTATAAGCACATGTGTGTCTTACATCTATCCCCATTGTATTCAATGATCTGATAAACAGTTCAGACATAAACTGACTACCACGATCAGTAGTTACCCTTACCGGTACACCATATCGCGACACCCAATTATGCAAGAACATAAGTAAGACCTCTTGAGCTGTCATGTCCTTCAGGATTGCTACCTCAAACTGACGACTGAACCGATCGACCATCGTGAGTAAATACTTTTGGCCGGAAATCTCAGGCATTTCTACTATATCAATATGAACATGCATGAATCGACCCGCTGGTATACCAATCGTTTTAATTTCAGTTTTGGTATGACGCCAAACTTTACAAGTTTGACACCGGGCACATGTCCTTACCCAGGCTCTTATGTCTTTCGACATCTTTGGCCATACATATCTATCAGTGACCATCCTGATAGTTGCCTTAATGGAAGGATGACTGAATTCATGTAGCTGCTGAATTACCTTATACCTTAATTCTAGCGGTACATAAGGTCTAGGTTGGCTCCTGGAGATTTCACATAATAACCACTTATCTCCAATCTTCCTGCGTGTATATACAGGATTCTTTTCCAACACAGCCACTAAAGGATCAGAACCTTGTGCTTCCATCAATTGCTGGACAAAATCATTAGAAGATACAATAGAGCATACAAGTGACTCTAAGCGAATCATATCTTCATCTGATACGTCTGGTCTACTGAGAGTGTCTGCCACCACATTATCTTTTCCTGAGATATGACTTATGGTAAAATCAAATTCTGCGAGTCGGGTTATTTGTGAATTCACCCGCCGAGAATAATTTAGCCTGTTTGCTTTCCCAAGGATACTCAACAACGGTTTATGATCAGTTAATATCATAAACTGATGTCCATCTAGGTAGTGCTCAAAATGCAACACTGCAGAATAAACTGCTAGTAACTCCTTTCCAAGCGTATCATATCGCTTCTCGCGATCTTGGAGTTTCCGACTATAGAATCCTATCGGCTTGACTATACCATTTTCCCGTTGATGTAACACTGCTCCTATGGCTACATCAGAAGCATCTGTGACCAGCTCAAACGGCTTAGTCCAATCCACAGGTGCTAATGTGGTTATTTGGCTTAACAGATCTTTGGCCCTCTGGAATTTTTCCTTGTCGTCTTGGCTAAAATTAATAGGCCAGGACTTCTTGATTGTGCTTCGTTCGCGAACTAAATGTCGAGTTAGCGACCCCAAAATTCCAGCTAAACCTGGTATGAACCGACGATAGTAGCTAATCACGCCCAAAAATCTACGCAACTGGCGTACAGTTCTAGGTTCTGGCACATCCTTGATTGCTTGTACCTTGTCTTCCAAGGGCTTGATTCCATCCTTGGAAATGGTGTGTCCAAGATATTTTACGGTAGAGCAACCAATCCTACTCTTTTCTGGTTTCACTACCAATCCATAATATTTCAGCTTAGACAAAACTATGTCCAAATGCTCCCGGTGTTCCTCCCTAGATTGACTATATATAACGATGTCATCTATATACACTCTAGCAAATGAACAGTCTTGAAGAACTTCCTCTGTCAGACGCTGGAATGTCTGACTTGCATTCTTCAACCCAAAAGGCATACATAAGAATTCATGCGATCCTCCTCCAGGGAATCGCACTGCTGTGAGCGGTATAGATTCTGCCTCCATAGGTACTTGATAGTACGCCTTCTGCAGATCTAACGTTGTGTATACCTCATACCCCATTATATCCCTGAGCAAAGTACTCTGGTTCGGTAGAGGATACGAATCGCCTTTCGTTACCGAATTCAATAGACGATAGTTACCACAAACCCTCCATTGACCTGGTTCAGGTTTGGGAACAACCACTATTGGAGATGCAAAGTTGGAATTTGAACGCCTACAAATTCCTTCTTCTCTCAACCGCTTAAATTCTTCAATAGCAACCTGCTGCTTGTGTTGTGCTAACGGTTGAGACTTTGGCGAACAAGGTAGTGGCTCCACCAACTCGATTTGGTGTTCTATGCCTATCTTTAAACCCTTGCGTTTAGCATTAAATGGCAGAAACACGGCCAGGTGTTTCTCGATGACATCCGCCAAGTCATCGGCGACGACGGGTCTGGGTAGTCTAACTGACCTAACTACTGAGGTCCCAGTCTCAGCATAAGTCACTATCCCAGTGCTTTGTCCAATGGTCCTAGATTTGGGATCTAAAGCGAGATTAAAATGGATCAAAAAGTCCATCCCAATGATGTTATCCTTTATATCAGCGACAAGAAAATTCCACGTAAATGGAGATTTCTGCCCCAATGTCACTGACAATTCTGTAACTCCCTTAACCTCAATTGGATTTCCATTAGCAGCCCATAGTTGGTAATCGAATGTGGGGCTATCAATTTCCACCACATCAGATCGAACTATGCTCACCTCTGCACCCGTGTCTATTAATAAATTTAGGCCACTAAGTTCATCAGTTATAACGAACTTATTGTTGCTATAACCAGCAACCTCTTTAAGATTACCTGCCAGCCGAAGTCTAACAGATTTACGGACTGTATTACTGCGCGTCTCTTCCATCGAAGCTTCCAAACCTAACTTCGATGATTTTAGTATGCCACGAATATGCATACCTTGGAGCCTTGCATGTGCAACCCCCCCTACGGCTCCTATTAGCGGGGGCTTCATTAGTTTTCCGGCAGCTTCGACCAGGCTACAGGAAGACTACTTCCTTTCCATCGGGGACCACCCAACTTTGGAAATGTGCATCCTCCTCCTGACATTTTCCAAACTCGGCGTATTTGCGATGCGATATGCACCACTCGCGTGGTCCTTGTACACTCTAACGCGATTCGCCTCTCTAATGCTTGGAATTTGAATGTTGACTCCGAGAATTTACCCTACTTCTGTTGGAAGTTTCCTTATTGCTTTTTATCCAACCCACATCCCTGCGGAGGGTACTTAATTCATTCTCAATGATCAGGAGCCTCTCTGAGAGATGTCTGAGTTGCTGCTCTAGGCGTGAATCTGCGGTTACTGCATACACCTTAGGTTCCACCTGACGATACACTTTGTCCAACCCTTTGAGCTTCTTGGGCCACTCTAGTTCCAATGTATCATATACATCCAATGTGGCTCTTAGTCTAGCAGGCAATTCTGCTACAAATATACTATTTATAACTTCCTCAGTTATATCGAGCCCGATGGATTTTGAAATTAGTCTGTCATAAAATTCAGATGGAAGTAGATTTCCCATCTTTTCCTGACGTAATAAGTCAGTCATCCGTTCAATCCTCTCGGGTTGATATCGTCCATGGAGTTCTTCTACTAGAAGCTCAAATGCATTTTCTGGTTCGTTCTCAGTGACAAATTTCCTGAGTCTAAACAGATTCTTTTTTAATGGCTCAGGTAAGCACCACCAGGCCGAGGCAAACCTTTCTATAGGGTCGGTCATCCGTCTTAGTTTAAAATAAAATTTTGCTTCTTCGACCCATTCAGAATGGTTGTCTGGTCTGTACATATTAAGCTTGACATTGCTATCCATAGAATTGTGGCAATAACGATCATCTACACATATATGTAGTATACCACATTGAGACTGAAATTCATATTTGCCAACATCCCTTTTGTAGAGGATGTTGAATCCTCCGCCTTATATAAAATGACCTTGAATGATAAATTTAAACCACCATAGCTGATTGTAACAACTTTATTTAAAAAGAATTTTTTCTTTTATTTTTCCAGAACATTCTTTGTTTAAAGACTTGATTTTTAAAATTGTGCGCTATTTTCAGTTTTTGAGTATCGTGCTTCCGAGCTGGTTGTAGATTTTCGTTTGCTGCATTTTTAACATTTCTCTCCATAATAAACGATTACCACATTACTCAATAAACATCTTTCGACACTTGTCTTGTGTTCTGATATAATATAACACTGAGGAGGAGCCTTGGAACAGGTAATTTTATTTATTATTGTGGGTCACGTACACATCAAAGCAGATTATTGATGAAGATATAGCTTTCCAACTCTCACCTTCCTAACGCCATAAGTAAGTGTCAATTTGAGTATCATAATTCTTGATCATGAATACCGATATTAAATTAGAAGATGTATTTCATTTAGTGCAGGACATTACGGATTTAAATTTAATTGACACAGATAACAATGTAGGCATATCAGACTCTACTGTGAATATTAGGACATCTAGCGAACTGGCATCTATGGGGCTTACAGACACCAATAGGTTAGGGGCCTCAACACTTCCAAAAAATTCTTTTCTTTGCTTCTCGGTCATATGAGAAACAACAAAATCTCTTTATCAAATACTGTTAAGCATCCGTTGGAGTAGTTAAATTGAGTATGCCTTTTAAAGGAATATCTGGGAGCCATTGCAATGGAACCCCCCCTACGGCTCCTACTAGCGGGGGTTTTGTCCTTTTCCCGGTGATGGATTTCTCTCAACCGGTTTTGTGCTTCCTTTCCATCTGGGTCCACCTAATCGCGGGTAAATACAATTCTCACCTTGGCACTTCGCACTGCGTCCGTATTCGCAATGTGCCTTACACCATCCGCGTGGCCCTTCGAAGCGTTGACGCGAGTGACTCCCTCGACGTCTATTATACTTATCCTGACTCTGAAGTTGTGCAATATCACTAAGCAAGCTAGCAACTTCTCTACATAAGAAACGCAAGGTTTCTTGTATAGTCAGGTTGTTTTCGGTATCTGCCCTGACTAGCTGAATCGTTACAGAATCTGCTATTACAGCATGTACTTGTGGTTCTTGCTGTTTATACACGCCGTCTAACCCTCTAAGTTTTGTTGGCCAATCTATGCTCATTGTGTCAAATATTTCCAATTTTGTTCTAAGCCTAATTGGTAGCTCAGCTGTAAAAATGGAGTTGACTACATCTCTAGATATATTCAACCTGGAAGCTTTTGTGCAAAGGCGTTCATAAAATTCGGACGGTAGTTGACGCCCCATTTTTTCTAAGCGTAATAATTCGCACATTTGCGCTGATCTTCCAGGCTGATATCTCTGTTGAATTTCAGCCATTAATAACTCAAATGCATTGTACGGCTTTTCTTCCACAGTTCTGTCTCTGAAATTTTCCAAAGCATTTCGGAAATTTTCAGGCAATGCCATCCATGCTGCAACAAAGTTCCCATAGGGTTCACGATATTATAAGCACTGAATATCATTTGGGCATCTCCTACCCAACTTGAATGTTATTCTGATTTATACTGTGGTAGACTTAAAATTCTTGGACTGGCGCGGTCGCCAAATTTGGTTAAGGCCCATAACCTATTCGAGTCTGTAAGCCCCATAGATGCCAGATCGCTGGAAGTCCTAAAATTCACAGTAGAGTCTGATAGGCTTATATGATTATTTGCGTCACTTAAGTTCAAGTCCGCTATGTCCTGCACTAACCTACTTGTGTCCTCAAATTTAATATCGGTATCCATGAATATATGAGATAACAATTAAATCGATACCTACTGTTAGGCAATCGGAAAGCGAAAGTTGGAAGGCTGTTCCACACAGCACTTAATCTAGAAAGATATATACTTGAAACAACGATAAGATCAAATATACCTGTTCCGAGGCTCCTCTTCCCTTTTGTTTTATATTAGAACAAAAGGCAATTGATGGAGCAAAATATTTTATGATGAAATATTCGTTTATTAAAGAATCGTTAAAATGCAGCAGACCAAAATTTACAATGCCAGACACGGAGCGAGGTACTCGAAAAACTGATCTACGGCCTCACCTTCAATATTATGTTGTATCAGAACAAAGTCCATTGATGGATTAATATATTTGATGATGATGTAATCGTTTACTAGAGAAAATGTTAAAATGCAGCAGACCAAAATTACAATACCAGTCAAGGAGCGAGATACTCAAAAACTGAAAATAGCGCACAAATTTAAAATCAAGTATTTAAACAAAGAATGTTCTGGAAAATAAAAAGAAAAAATTCTTTTTAAATAAAATTCGTTACAATCAGCTATGGTGGTTTAAATTTATCAGTCAATGTTATTTTACATAAGGCGGAGGATTAAAATATCTTCCACAGTGGTAAAAATTATTTAAATCAAGTCTGCAGAGAAATTGTTCAGCCAACATTTCCAATATATGCGAGACTGTTAGAAGTCAGAGCCGCATATCTTACTTTGATTTGCTATATATTCAATGCGATTTGATCCTCATAGACAGCTTGCTGTCACCTGGTGATAATCATGGAAGCTGGGTCGAAACGCGTCAGTGCGTTGCAGCTGGTGGTGTATGTTTTGTTATGTTGTTAGGCGACTGGCCAAATACAGTTACCTGAAGCAAATTTGAGATCCTTCCCAATAATGTGTATTAAGTACGATAGATGGATGCATATCTCACTACTTTATTAACAAATAGTATTCAGATCAAACCATGCAGCAAAGCCTGCATGCAACTCAATAATTCAGAAAAATTCTCTACTAATCATTCATTAAGACAAGTCAAAATGTTCGACAATATGAACAAAAGGAACTTCTAAAAAATTACAATATTTAAAAAAAACAAAATATTGTTTTAGGAAACCAGCAGTAATATCAAATTTACAAAAAATAAAATTTGATTTATTTTTATATGAGGAGTTAATTGATGTCCAATAAATTAATTAACCTCCACATACACCCTCATGTTTAAGATGTTTACTCATATATTACGAAGTCCTCATTCTTCGGTTTCAAGATGACTCTCCCAGAACGAGCTTCAACATGTTGTGTTGGTACTTCACTAGGTTACACATTCATATTACATTGTTCTCTGTCCTTAGTCGTCTTGGTTTTAATCTTTACTTGTTTCCCACATTTATTTGGCTCTTTTTATCTCACACATTTTCGAGTCACATATAGCCTCAGCTTCTTGATATTTCGATGGACACCGTTCCTTAGTCTCATTTTCCATCCATGTAAACTATGGAATGCAGCGATCCAGTGCTACACACTCTACTGTGCCATTTACTTCTATAAATGCATTCTTATCAGTCATATGATTGACTTTAATTGGCCCCTTATAGAACGGAGTTAGACAACTCTGTCTGTTCTCGTTAGTTATGTGTACATAGGATGCCAGCTTTGAATCTGAAAATATATAGCATCTAGACATTGGACTTCTGGTTTTGGTTGGAGCTAAACGACTCATTTTATCTTTCAATGCTCCAACAAACCAATCTACTGAACTAGAGGCCCAACCGAGACAACTTGGCTCTTCTATTAGAAGATCTCCAGATAATCTCAATGGCTCTCCATAAACAAGTTCTGTTTTTGATGTTCCTAACTGAGCAATGTATATGTTTCGCATTGCCAAAAAAACTATGGGCAAATCGTGTATCCAACTGGATCCACCAGTGCAGCACAATGCAGCCTTCAGCTACCTGTGCAGTCTCTCAACCATCCCATTAACTCTGGGATTATATGTACATGTTTGTATTATTTCTATCCCTATATTATTCAGTTATCTGATAAATAGTTCAGAAATAAACTGACTACTACGATCAGTATTTACCCTTACCGGTGCACTATATTGCGACACCCAATTATGGAAGAACATAAGTAAGACTGCTTGAGCTGTCATGTCCTTCAGGATTGCTATCTCAAACTGACGACTAAATCGATCCACCATCGTAAGTCAATACTTCTGACCAGAAATTTCTTGAATTTCTACTATATGAATATATACATGCATGAAACTACACGCTGGTATACCAATCGTTTTAATTTCAGCTTTAGTATGACGGCAAACTTTACAAGTTTGACACCGGGAACATATCCTCACCCAAGCACTTTCGACATCTTAAGCCATACATATCTATCAGTGATCATCCTGATAGTTGCATTAATGGAAGGATGATCAAATTCATGCAGCTGTTGAATTACTTTATACCTTAATTCTAACGGTATATAGGGTCTAGGTTGGCTCTTGGATATTTCATATAGTACCTACTTATCTCCAATCTTCCGGAATGTATACATGGACTTCTTTGTCAATACAGCTAATAAAGGATCAACAACCCGTGCTTCCATCAATTGGTGGACAAAATCATTAGAAGGTACAACAGAGCATACGAGTGACTCCGAACGAATCATATCTTCATCTGATATGTCTGGTCTACTTAGAGTATCTTCCTCCACATTCTCTTTTCCTGATATATACGTAATTGTAAAATCAAATTCTGCTAGTCGGGTTATTTGTGAATTCACCCGCCGAGAATAATTAAGCCTATTTGTTTTCTATAGGATATTTATCAACGGTTTATGATCAGTTAATATCGTAAACTGATTTCTATCTAGATAGTCCTCAAAATGCAGCACTGCAGAATAATCCGCTAGTAACTCATTTCTAAGCGTGTCGTATCGCTTCTCACGATCTTGGACTTTCCGGCTATAGAATCGAATCGGCTTGACTATACCATTATCCCATTGATGTAACACTGCCCCTATGACTACATCGGAAGCATCTGTGATCAGCTCAAACTGCTTAGTCCAATTTACAAGTGCTAATGTGGTAATTTGGCTTAACAGATCCTCGGCCCCCTGAAATTTTTCCTTGTCGTCTTGGCTAAAATTAATAGGCCAAAACTTCTTGATCGTGGTCCGTTCACAAACTAAATGTCAAGTTAGCGACCCTAAAATTCCAGCTAAACCTGGTATAATTTTACGATAATAGCTTATCATCCCTAAAAATCTACGCAATTGACATACAGTTCTGGATTCTGGTTCATCCTTGATTGCTTGAACCTTATTTTCCAAGGGGTTTATTCCATCCTTGGAAATGAAGTGTCCAAAAAATTTAACAGTAGAGCAACCAATCCTGCTCTTTTCTGGCTTTACTATCAATCCATAATTATCCAGCTTAGACAAAACGACGTCCAAGTGCTCCCGGTGTTCCTCCCTAGATTGACTATATATAATGATGTCATCTATATACACTAGCAAATGGACAGTCTTGAAGAACTTCCTTCGTCAGGCGCTGGAATGTCTGACTTGTACTCTTCAAACCAAAAGGCATACATACGAATTCGTGCGATCCTGCTTCAGGAAATCGCACTGCGGGGAGCGGTTTAGATTCTGCCTCCATAGGTATTTGATAGTACGCTTTCTGCAGATCTAACGTAGTATAAATATACGTTATAAATATACCCCATTAAATCCCTGAGCAAAGTACTCTGGTTCGGTAGAGGATACGAATCGCCTTTTGTTACCAAATTCAATAGACGATAGTTACTACAAACCCTCCATTGACCTGGTTCATGTTTGAGAACTACCACTATTGGAGATGCAAAGTTGGAATTCGAACGACTATAAATCTCTTCTTCCCTCAACCGCTTAAATTATTCAATAGCAACCTGCTGCTTATGTTGTACTAATGGTTGAGCCTTCGATGAACAGGGTGGTGGTTCCACCAACTCGATTTGGTGTTCTATGCCAGTCTTCAATCCCTGCCGTCTAGCGTTGAAAGGTAGAAACACGGCCAGGTGTTACTCGATGACACCCACCAAGTCATTGGCAACGACGGGTTTGGGTAGTCTCACTGACCAAACTACTGAGGTTCTAGTCTCGTCATAAGTCCCTAGCCCAATGCTTTGGCCAATGTTCCTAGATTACGGATCTACAGCAAGGTTAAAATGGATTAAAACCATCTCAATGATGTTATCCTTTATATCAGCGACCAGAAAATTCCACGTAAATGGTAATTTCTGCGCCAACGTCACTGACAATTCTTTAACTCCCTTAACCTCAATTGGACTTCCATTGACAGCCCATAGTTGATAATTGAATTTGGAGGTATCAATATCTACCACAACGGATTGAACTATGCTCACCTCTGCACCCGTGTCTATTAAGAAGTTTAACTCACTAATATCATCTGTTATAACGAACTTATTGATGCTATAACCAGCAACCTCTTTGAGATTACATTCCAGCCCAAATCTAACAGATTTACGGACCGTATTACTGCGTGTTTCTTCCATCGAAGCTTTGGAACTGAATTGCAATTATTTTAGGATGCCTCGGATGAGCATACCTCAGAGCCTTACATGCGTAACACCCCTACGTTTCCTACTAGAGGGAGTTCTACTAGTTTTCCGGCAGCTTACACCAGGCCACAGGAAGAGTACTTCCTTTCCATCGAGGACCACCCAACCTTGGAAACGTGCATCCTTCCCCCTGACACTTTCCAAACTCGGCGTATTTACGATGCAAAATGCATCACTCGCGTGGTCCTTGAACACCCTCACGCGATTCGCCTCTCCGATGCTTGGAAGTTGAACTTTGACCTCGAGAATTCAACCTACCTTTGTGGAACTTTCCCTCTCGGGTTTCATTCCACCCACATCCCTTTGGAAGGTACTTAATTTATTCTCTTCAGCTAGGAGTCTCTCTGAGAGTTTTCTGAGTTGCTGCTCAAGGCAAAGATCTGCTGTTACTGCACACAACTTAGGTTTTTTCTGACGATACAATTTGTCTAACCCTTTGAGCTTCTTTGGCCACTCTAGTTCCAATGTATCATAAACATCCAAAGTGACTTTTAAACTAGCAGGCAATTCTGCTTCAAATATACTGCTTATAACTTCTTCAGAAATATCAAGCCTGATGGATTTTGAAATAGGTTTGTCATAAAATTCAGACGGGAGTTGATTTCGCATCTTTTTCTGACGTAAAAAGTCAGTTATCCGTTCTATCCTCTCGGCTTGATATCGTCTATGACGTTCTTCAACTAGAAGCTCAAATGCATTTACAGGTTTGTGCTCGATAACAAATTTCCTGAGTTTAAATAGATTCCTTTTTACAGGCTCAGGCAAACACCACCAGGCCGAGGCAAACCTTTCTGTAGGGTCGGTCATTCTTCTTAGTTTAAAATAAAATTTTGCATCTTCGACGCATTCAGAATAGTTTTCTGGTCTGTACATGCTCAGCTTAACATTGCTATTCATAGAATTGTGGCAAAGGGATCATCTACTTCACATCTTTCCGCACAGAGGATCCTGGCGCGGTCGCCATTTTTTGTAGAGGTCCTTTGGTCACTACCATAAGAGAGCCTCTGAGATACCAGGCCCGGATAATCCATATATGCGGTATGATCATCTAATTTGAACAAATAAATCCCTCAGAATTATTATTTAAACTACATTTCTCAAGTCCAACTGCTAATTGCTCTGTATCCTCAATATTTACTAAACCAGTCATAATATTAGAATAAGATTTCTTGCAAAATATATATTATAACAATAAGTGTGCTCACCCAAATACGCTGATATCCACAGATGACAGAACGATACGGTGGTGACCTTGAAAAAAATATCCACGTCAATTACCTGAAGCAAATTTGAGATCCTTCCCAATAATGTGTATTAAGAACGATAGATGGATGCAAATTTCAATACTTTATTAACAAAGAGTATTCAGATAGAACCATGCAGCAAAGCGTGCATGCAACTCAATAACTCAGATAAACTCTCTTCTAATCATTCACCAAGACAAGTCAAAAAATTCGACAATATGAAGAAAAAGAAACTTCAAAAAATTAAAAATATTTTTTAAAAACTCAATATTGTTTTACGAAACCAGCGATAACACCAAAAATCAAAAAAATTGATTTAGTTTTATATGAGGAGTTAATTGATGTCCAATAAATTAATTAACCGCCTTCTTCAACCCATGATAGTGTAGACGTTTTGTCTCTGCGGATGGTGTGTTGAAATCACTTGATGCTTTTAAAAAATATAGATTTTGTTAAACATATTGGAATATCAGTTTCGCAAAGATCCGATTGATCCCGATTTCCAAATACGGATCGATTTCGTCTTAGTTTTTTCTGGATGCGGATTCGTTCCTTTCTTCCAAAGGCTTCAACATCGATCATACTAACCACTGTAAATGAGGTACAATCTAATCTTCGTTGACTGGCGACGTTTCGGAACAGAATTTCCCATTTCACCATCAGGTAAATAATCTCATTTATAAACAGCACAATACTCACAATAGCAGATTTAAGCAAATGTTGGGTGCATAGTTGGATTAAACTTAGGAGTTACAATTGCGCGTAATGTGGGAGTGACTATGATAAGAGAATTGTGGCAGTGAAAGGCAAATTGTAACATAAAAAATGTTGATAAGTATTTACAAGAGATTTTCAATGAGACGCTTTCCATAATTGTGACCGTAATGAAAGAAAAGTTTCAAAAATATAGCAGCGGCTTGCTTAATGGCAAAAGAGGAGGCAAAATTGAGGGGAAAAGAAAATTTATTTGCATAAAATACGAGGGGTAGGATTTTAATTTTAAATTAAGTGAGCCTCGTCATAGAGTTTTTTGGCTTGAAGTAAATTAAACGGGCATATTTGAATAGTTTTAATATGATTTGGTTAAGATATAGAAAGATTTCTCGTGACTCAGAAAACGCGATGGATAGAGTCTGAACTAATTTTTATTAAGCGAGTTTAATCTGTACTGAGTTTAGAATTAATCACACACCGTTGAATCTGCAGAAGAGACAAAACTTGGGCGATTAGAAATGCAAATAAACTTGGAGTAAATAGACTACGGAATACTACTACCATATTACCGACAAATTAATAAAGCATGAGATAGTTGAACAAAACATGAACCTGTGCATGACCTAAGTTTAAAAGTATATGACCCAGTACTACGCTCTAGATAACTCCAGAACGAGTACGAGCTGATCTCGAATGATCCTTGCCGACTCTTATAATCCTGGAACGATTTCGGAGGTAAAAATTAGAAGAATAAAGACGTTACTTAATAAGGTGCATTAAATCGCAAAAACAGAGACTGAATCCAAGGCCTTTGAGATATCCAGAAATGAAGGAGTGCGTTCGTGAACTTTGCGAATGGAGGACTAGTATTTGTTTATGAAAGAAGTGCGCCCACTAAAAAAGACATGTTGATCGTCAAGTTGATAGAAAATAGAATTGTGTTTCATGCCAGATTATCCCGCATCTTAAATAGAGTGCTCAGCTTGTTTGATGTTTATATGTGCCGGTTGGAGGAAGCAGAATCAAAACGGGAAAATTGTATGTTATTAATTCCAGAAAACAACGAAATTAATTTGTCAGAGATGATTATTTCTCTCTAGGGGATTGTATCACAGAGTAGGTTATACACTTGCAAATCAATGGAACGTAAGGAATGTTTGTTGGGTCTCTCTTGAGACAGAAGATGCGAGAAGGATAAAGACAGATACTTGGCAATGGTCATAAATAGGGAAAGTCTCACCACACAAGGCATCTTAGATGTTTTTTTTAGAGAGAAGTCAGTTAAGTTTAATGTTACTTCGGATGGTGAAATTTAGAATATTTTTCAGAAAATTGTCAGAGAATAGCCGTAGCAGTGGATGATTCTCTGATACTTTGCTATACAAATTTGCATAAGCGAGGATGAGATAACACAAAAAAATATAATGATCAGACGGTTACATAAAATATTTGTACGAAAGTTGGACTTGTTTTGTCTTATCCAATACTGAAAGATTCGGAGGCCAGCTCCTATGGATATTAGTTGGTGAGTCGTTTGGGAGTGAGGAAGGACCAGAAGTTTTCAGCTAATCCACCTCCAAGGCCAACAGCTCTATCGCTTTGCAAATTGAAATAAAGGTTATTAGAATACGATCACTATTTTGCACGCAAACGGGCAGCCAAATTTCTGCAAGTAGGCATATGTCTAAACTGTTTGAGGAGAGAAATGCCCGCAATTGGTTTATTTTTCGTGTATATGACTTGTAATTAACGTGGATAGCTGAGAAGGATACCGAAAGATGATGACTGGACTGGCGAGGAAAAGCAGACGAGAGTCTTACAGCACAGTACGGATTGCAAACGAGGATAAATTAGGGTAATTATAATCTTGTTAATGAGAAGTAAGTGCTTATCGTCAATCTGGAATTCGTAATTCAGTTCTTGGCAGGTGGATGAGGAAGTTGAAAGCTTTAAAATTAGGACGAAGGACGTTGTACGGGGCTCAAAACGCTGAACAGATATAGTGTCACTAAAGAAACGTTAGCTACATTGCGATAATAATTCAGCTCAGTAGAAATATTTCCACCAACTTCGAGCGCGTTGCTAAATTTGGCAGAATGTGATACCGCGGGATATAACTCTACGGTTCAATCAAAAAACCGAACCGTTTCGATTTGATGCAATAGGGACAGAATGAATCGTATCATATTTCGATTTCAATGGTTTTAAATCCACCGCCTAAGTCAGTATTTTAGATGAAAGTGAGAGCTTCTAACCAGCACCCGATGCTAGCATAACAGGCTCACTGGTAGTTTTTGTTACAAGACAGAGCCGAACGTGAATTACAAGCAAAAATTAATTTAATATGTAGAGTTTGCGGACATCCAATTGGCGGTTGGTCTTGAAGCGGGAGATAGAGTATCCCGGAGAGTGCATCAAATTATGGAACGTCTTCTCTTAGATTTTCTCCACTCAAGGTATTTAGCCATGTTTGCTAAAGTAGTTGAAGTCAACGGCAATGTGTTTGGTTCTTGTTTAGTTACCCGCTATAACAATGTGCTATCACGCCTTAATTCTACTTTCAACGACGAAACCAAGCTCATCGGTGCTATGTCTGTTTGGTAAAGTTAGGATGAACGTACAAATCTTGCCAACAGAGACATTTTTTAGATGGTAAAAATTATCTCCCTGTTGCTTGTTCATATTTAAGACAAACTTATATTTCAAAAACCAAAAGAAATAGGGCTAAATGAATTGATAACGTTTGCTGTGGCTAAGTAAAGCAACCTCTTTTCTTATCCATTTGAGAGAAGTATCGTTCTGGCGCAACATGTTTGGTGCAATTTTGAAACGTAAAGGTTTTCAGACAAAGTTTCTAAAAAAACCCAAAAAACCATCCACTTAATGTTGAAGTACTGCGTGGCTATCATCATATCATCAACTTCATTCTATTAAATACGAGAATCCTTGTTATTCCTACAGTATGGTTTTATAAATAATAATTATTTATAAATAATGTTTTAATTAATCACATGTATAAAATATGCATAACTATCACCTGTGCCCCGTACAATGAATCCAAATTGAAAAAATCCATTATAGCAAGAAATTAAAATAACGTTATCCGTTACCCTTGATTAAAATGTAATCCTCATATATGCAAGGTAAAAAAAACTGATAGAATAGAATAAAGATGTTTACTGACAACTGTTCATTGACTAAGAAACTGTACTAGTTGAAAACGTCTCAGATAAAAATTATCTACCAATTATATTTAGACGTTTAAATTGCCTGCTCGTTTCTGAAACAAGTGTTGTATGTACAAAAATTAGGAACATTCTTCGTTTAGATTCATGTTTACTAAATTTGGTTGATAGTTCCTGCTAGGTTTCAGGTTTTGCATTTAAAATAATTTTTGTCGCAGTGCAGCTAGGTAGAGCTGACTGTCTAATGAAACCATCGTCATATTTGCGAGTTAGATATGCATTATCTGTTGAACTTTGAGTTTATACTTGCATATATTATGTAAGCTTTTACTTGAGTAATTCATGAATTAAGTACAACATCCAGATTGTTGCGTTAAAAAAACTATTTCGTTATGTTTACTAAGATGAAATATTTGACTAGCATATTGTTGGATTAATAATATGTGAACTGCTATTTTTATTTAACAAAATGAGTTATTAAATTTTGGCTGTAGTAACATAAGTAGGTTTGCGTGGAACCATATCGTTATACAATGAGACTATATATACTAAATATGTTTTCTCTTGACTCTCTATATGAACTGGGTGGCAGTTGTTCTAGCAGAATTGAGTGAACTATAAAATGGTGGACTGTAAGGACGAGTCGGCTATATGATTATGATGCAACTTTCACAGGTGTTGACCACCACAAGTTTGGTTTTACATTGAAGAACGAGTTGTAGTTCTCGTTATAAAGTTTGTTTTGATTTTATATTTACCGAAATGAGACTTTCATAATATAACCTTCATAATAATTTCCGCGCATATTTATTATTTGGGAAATGTAATAGCCGAGGAAGGAGCTAACTCTAACGTAGATTTAATTCAGAGAAAAATTGGCTTTCTTGGTTGATTGTGTGGTGACCGATGATCCCTGAGCGTATTCATCTGATTTATTGAATTACAATATTTTTAAAATCTCTAAGAGGTTGTGACGGATGATCTTAGGGAAGTTAGGCGAGGAGGTCCAACAGATACGCTTTGGGTATAAGCCTTTATGGAGCATTTCAAATAAATTAGACCAGGGCAGTATTCTTTTACTAAGACGGAAATGGACCAAGAGTCTGGTACGGATGCTGCGGTAAGTAAAACAACAGCTTCTATAAAATTTGTCGAGCTTAAGTGTCTTAGATCTAGTACAACGTTCGTAAGTCTGGTAATTCAATTAGCCAGAAAAGCATCTTTAGTAGACGGGGCGTGCTAAAACTCTATTTAAAGTACATAGAATGTGCAGTCCACTAAATCGGTTTGTGCCAGCTTGAATCGCCCGGCTAGACATGTTCGTAAATAACATTTTTGGATTAAAAAATATTATCATATAAAAAGCTCCATTCCACGCATTTTGGATATTTTTGAACAAAATTTAGAGGAGCTATCAGCTAAGATAAAATAGCAGCTGACTGTTTTATTGCAAGAGGAAAAGATGGAAGGTCAACTTCTATTAGAGTTTTATGAAATGTTGTGTGCCGAGGTTTCCTAGCTGTATATTTTGTATTAAGTTGATAACATATTATTTTTGGCTGAACTTCCATTTAGATTAATGGCCACATTAGAATTATTTGTAACTATGGATCTAGAGTGGATGAAGAAACCTAAATTTTGGGATGCATTATACAGAGGGTAAGGACCAGATTTACACGGTATAATATCAGAATTGTTCCTGGTGCACTGGATAAGGCTAAACTTAGAAACACTTCAGGCCACAGAAAACGATTGGCATTCATCGTGTAGTGGCTTGAATTGGGCAAAGGACAAATTGGTGGGTAAGTGGTTTTCCATGATCCCAGGGTCTGAATAGAGACATAAAGCTGAGGGATTAGAACTCTAGCGAATGTTTGAGTGGCCAGCGCGAATGGTTTCTATCGCACTAAGTGCATGGTCAATTTGGCATACATTACGGAAACAGCTGCTCCTTCCCACTGTTACGAAGGCACAAGTGGAAAGACAACACAACGCCGGCGGAGATGAATATTTTTCCTGAAAATGCAGCAGAACCTCGCTTGTAAAATTCAAAGAGAGGATAATTTTATTTAAGCTCCAGTGTATTCCAAGAAAGTGCGCATTGAAAGTTTGCAAAATTCTGACATTAAAACTTCAGTGATGCATGCGAACACAAAATTTAACATTTGAATATGTGAGTTTCCGCTGTAAAAAGATCTTGTGAAAGTTGCGGGGTTAATACCAACGCATTTGTCAATCGATACGAGTTGAGTGGATTCAATGTTTCAATCGGACGTAGGCGTGACCATAGTGAGATTTATTATAGTGAAAATTAAGTTCACACAGCTTAGTATTAGCTATAGCCCGAAAAAATCAGTCCTAGTGACATTAAGGATGTTAAGGAATTGTCAGTGACATTCGGTCAGAATATTTTCTTCGAGGAAAATTTTTTAGACGCTGATGAAAAAGACACAAAAATGGTATAAACTTCTGTTTCATTTTAAATTAGCCTTGGATTCTAAGACAAGAGCTATAGGAATAGGTACGGAGTTTCTGGCGTCAATATTGGGGGTTTATATTTCTTTCCCGAATAACCTGTGGCTAATTATTTAACTGACGAAATCAAGAAAGACTTTGCGGGGGCTTCTTTTACATATTTAAGTACGCAATAGCGTGCAGATTGGAGTAAAAAAGAGCTTTATTTGTTGGGAATATTAATTGTTATGCTTAGGGCTTAGTCATCTAAGAAGCAAAAAGTAATGATTGCAGTAGGGTAATTTCAGCGGCCGTGAAAAGACAAGTCTATATTTAGGTGCATTGGTAGAACAAGTCGGGTACACGTTCTTCGGATAGTTTTGTTGGTGATGTGTAATCGATATTAAACTGGTGTATGAAGAGCCATTAATGAGGTTTGGGAATTTTCGCCAGTCAGTTTGCCGTCGTACTATGATGATGATCATGGAAGGTCAAAACGCGTCAGTGCGTGCTATGTTGTCTGACGAATAGTTAAACACAATGGGATTTGTGTTTAGTTCGAGCTAACAAACTTGATTTAAAGAATTGTTACCACCACCCGCGCAATAACTTAATTTGTGGTGAAAGCTACAACCATTTAATGTTCGCGACTGCATAGAAATTGTGCAGCCGACATTTCCAGTGCAGTACAATGTATGCGAGACTACTAGAGGTTAGAGCCGCATATCTAATTTTACTTTGCATATATATAAAAATCGGTTTGATCCTCGCTAGTCGGTTTGCCGTCGCACTCTGACGATGATGATCGAAGGTCGAAACGTATCAGAAGTTTTGTTATGTTGTCTGACGACTGGTTAAATACAATGCTATAACTTATTATATATATATATTTTAATGAGATAAACAAATACAAATCTAACAATTTTTTGTGTATTGAAATGCACATTAGATAGTTTGAAATCAAAAAAATTGTATAAAAAGGAGCTAATTTAATGAAAAAAATTCCTATGAAACTTTGATTTTAAATTGTGACTGTTAACCTTAAATTATAGTAACAAATTGTGATCTGACCTCAATAGTTAGAACCACCCAGTATTGTTTGCTGTTTACCAGCATTTTTATAAATATAGGCTAAACATTTTGCATAATATCTAATTTGAAATTTAATATTTTATACGCTGTAAAATAGGCATGGACGGATTAACGACATAATATTCATCTCGCAGAGACACATTAAATACTCGACTCTTTAACAAATATTATTTACATCAAAAGTTAGTGCATAAGTATGAGGGAACAATCTTTCAACTACAGCTTATAATAAAACGGATGAATAGAGTATTGTTGAGATTTTTTATAATCTTAATGAAAATTTAAATAGCACCGATTCATTCTATTTAGTACCGACAGTTGTGCTATTTGAGAAATTCTGCACTAGCCAGTTTAAATTAGGCTGTTGACAGAAGTGTAGAAAACTGAATTAATAAGATAGTAGATTGCAACTAGTGCTGGTGCTAAGTATTTATATATAAATAATAAAACTATTATTATTAGTAGAATAAATGTTTACACTGGCATAGTCTGTTTAGTATAGACTTCATTAGAAATGAGGACATTGTATGTTTTTGGTCAATCGCAAATTGGTAAAGGTCTAAATGGCTGTTAATAAAGTTAAGCTTTATTGTAAGATAGAAAATGGACTTATGTTATGGTTTGATTCAATGATCAACTATTCTTAGATAAATATTCCAATATAGTAGGGATGAGACAATTATTATAATCAAGGTTGCGATCTTTGTTCGTTTAAGGATGAGACATGCTTTATGCTAAATGCATTTTATTTGCTAATCCCTCTTTTTCGTATTAGTTTTCGTTATTATTTTTTAATTTTGTCAGATAAAGTATGCAGGCCTATGAGAAGATTGTCTAGCTATTTTAGCAACACAAACCTGCACAAGTCTGTTGCAGAATGATTGCAAACCGTTCTTAATGCCAGTTCTAATTGACACAGACGTCATCAAGATTCATTTACGGCGTACTTTCAAAATATTAAGTCACGTTCAATACTTAAATTTCAACATACTCCTTGTTTAATTAATCGAACATTGTTTGACAATCTAAAATACTGTTACTTTTTTTATTAGCTATTTGCTTAAAACAAACAAAATTTGTAATTCACATGGAAAGATCAATATTTCACTTCTACACATCGTAGTTTATTTTTAATTTCCCTGTCAGTTTGGCATACATGAAATGGTTTCAGCTTATCTTATTTTCATTTTTGCATGGCAGAAAACTACATGAAAGCGATCCAAACGTGAAACGTATATGCAATTGTGTATTAGGTGTTGCGCACCTAGTAATAAATTAGTTAAAATATGACCAGAAGGATAAACCAAAGACAGCATGAACAGAAAGTATTATCTCGTGCACATTCGTTTCGTGCTTACTAGCTACTTATCAGTAGGAGCCGATATTACGCATTCTATCCACTGTATATTTGGGTGATGAATGTGGGAAAATAGGACGATACAATCTCCTATACGAATGTGTAAACCTGTAGTAGTGAAGCTAACTTCATATAATGTCTTGGTATCGGGTACTAACACAATAGCCATAGTGTTGGTATCCTTTAAAGTCTTGGTATATATATATATATATATATATATATATATATATATATATATATATATATATATATAACAGTTGTGTTTGAAGTCGCATTGCCAATAGTTGGTAACGGCGTAAATTGCCTTACTGATGAGTCGCCAGTAAGCACGAAACGAATGTGCACGAGATTTTACTTTCCGTTCATGCTGTCTTTGGTTTGTCCTTCTGGTCATATTTGAATTAATTTGTTTCTAGGTGCGCAACACCTAATACACAATTGCATATATATTAGTTTTTCGCCCAAAATTGTATCTAACTTTTATATATTTAATTGAATGATGTCACGATTACCACGAAATGTGATAACTGATATCGATCAAGACCAAAGTGTATGGATTTGCTGGAGTAACATGTGTTCAGAAATATTTCTAGTTCTCATTTTTGATGAACTTTAGCATACATTTAAATCCATTTTGTTGGCACGATGAACCTTTTCGATACCATAATTTTTTTGTTCGGGTACTGACACAATAGCCATTGTGTAAGTATTATTTACAGACTTCGTGTATATTATATGTGATATGGTGGCTCTGAAGTCGCATTGTCGAAGACTTCATATGAAGTTAGCTTCACTGCTACAGGTTTACACATTTGTACAGGATTTTGTACCGTCCTATTTTCCCAAATTCCTCGCCTAAATATATAGTGGGTAGAGAGCGTATTACCGGCTTCTTCTGATGAGTCGCCAGTATGCACGAAACAAATATAAACACTAGGTAAAACTTTCCGTTCTTGCTGCCCTTGGTTTATCTTTCTGATCATATTTTAATTAATTTGTTATTCGTTACGCAACACTTAATACAAAATTTCATATATATTATTTTTCCGTCCCAAAAAGTATCTAACATTTATGTATGAGACGTATGTATTAACGTATGAACAGAATGAGCTTGAGTCATTTTTCCTTACAAATTCAAATATTATGCCCTTGGTCATGATATAATGTGTCAGGTTTGTTCCAATCTGTACATCCAATTTACAATACAATTGTCCCGCATTTCTAGACCAAATTTCTAGTGGTTTTGGGGCTTAGTGCCGGCCCATATTGATGAGTTTCCAATAAGCACAAAACGCATGTGTATTTGAGAATGTATGGATTTGCTGGGGTGAAAGATGTTCAGAAGTGGTTGTATTTCTCGAAATCCATAGTGTTGGTACCATGTACTGACTCCGTAACGACATGGTTGATCGTTTTACAGGCTCGGTTTATATTATATCTAGCGAGTTGGTCTTGTTGTCGCATTGTCGATGACTTTATGTGTATTTAACTCTATTATTCCTTGAATACAGATTCGTAAAGTTGATGGTACCGTCCCATTGTCTCACAATGCTTGACCAAATATTTAATGGTTATATAGCATAGTACCCGCTTCTATTAATTAGTCGCCGGTGAGCACGAAAAGCATGCCTACATTAGATAATACATTTTATTCATACTGACTGGTTTATTCTTGTGCTCCTATTTGAACAAATTTGTTACTAGGTTCTCCGCAAATACGCAAATTTCATTGAATGCTTGTGCAGTGCGAGATTTAATTCTTGAATCATCGCGATTTGCATTCGAGGGTTGTCGCTTTGCACTATCAGTTTAGAAAAGATCCGATTGATCCTTAGTTACAAATATGCATTGAGTTTGTTTTCATATTGGCTGGGTGCGGATTCGTCCCTTTCTTCCGAAGGCTTCAACATCGTTCATACTAACCACTGGAAATGAGGTACGATCTAATCTTCGTTGGCTGACTTGATGATAAATTAACCAAGTGTTTAAACATGACAGAATCCATTTGCATATTCCTCAAAGGGCAATGAATTCTCAGGTTAACTAGTTTTATCCAGTGTCTCTATCTATCTTTATTAATTTCTTTATCCCTGGCATCTTCTGTAAATTCTTCAATGCATTTAACGTCCACCATTTGCAATTTCGCGAGTAATATTGACCTTATTTTCATCTTATCTCTAATCAGTTTTTAACTTTATTAATCGATATATTTATTAACTGCAAACGAAGCGCAAGCTTATGAGTATTTCCTACATTATCCATTACGAATGGAAGTTTAAACCTTCAACATTTTGGTATAAGATTAAATTTTTTTTTAATTATTAAGAAACGAGGTGTTTTTCACTTTCCTACTAATCCGTATCTTCTTCATTTTGTACTGATTCATAAGTGTGACGACTGTGGCATGTTTGTCGGTTATATATTTCTTGAATGAGTGCACAGTGCGAGCTTCAAATGTTGAATCTACGCGATTTGCGTTCGTGGGATGTCGCTTTTCACTATCCTTGTTGCAAGGATCCAATTGATCCACATTTACAAGTACGCACGAGTTTGCCTTCTTATTGGATGAGTGCAGATTCGTCCCTTTCTTTCGAAGGCTTCAACATCATTCATATTAACCACTGGAAATTAAATACGATCTGATCTTCGTTGACTGGCTTGATGATAAATTAACCAAAGGTTTAGACATGAGATAATCAATTTTCATATTCCTCAAAGGACAATGAATTATCAGGTTAGCTAGTTTCTTCTCATGTCTATGTCTAACTTTATTAATTTATTTATCCCTCGCATTGTCTGTAAGCTCTTTAATGTATTTAATGTCCACCATTTTCAATTTCGTGAGCAATATAGTTCTTATTTTCGTCTTATCTCTGATCAGTTCAAATTTAAGTTTATTTAGTTTATTAATTTATATTTTTATTAACTGCAAGCAAAGCTCATGCTTAAGAATATTTCACAAGTTATCCAAGACGAATGAAAGTTTAAACCTAAAACATTTTGGTGACGATTGTGGTATATCTGTCGGTTATATATTGCTTGAAGGATTGTACAGTGCGAGTTTCAAATGTTGAATTTCCACGCTTTCCTTTCGCGGGATGACGCTTTACCCTATCAGTTTTGCAAAGGTCCGATTGATTCTCATTTCCAAGTATGCAGGAGTTTGTCTTCTTATTGGCTAGGTGTGGATTCATCTATCTCTTCCGAAGGCTTCAACATTGTTCATACTAACCACTGGAAATGAGGTACGAAGATAAGATCATTAAAGTAAATAAAATCTGCTCTTAAAAATTCCAATGACTAACGGCCTGTGCTTTAAACAATATTTGTAGATAATGGGTTTCCTGAAAGTATTGTTGAAGTAAACGTGAATTGCAAACAACGACACAAAAGGGAACGAAGCCATACCCTTCAAAAATGTATATGCCTATCAGTATACCTTTTAAAGTGGATGCAAAATCCAAAATATTTGTTGGATAAAATAAAAATCAGTGATTTCTTGGACGCTAAAGACACAATGAATATTTTTATACAAGAAAACACATCTTAAACATAAATGTGAAGGATGCGCTCGCAGAAATTCAACAGTCCAATTGCATAAATGCTAAGTGCACTATGTAGACTGGAAGGGCCGATTACTAAAAATGCGAATGCGGAAACATTTTAGCCAAAAAATTCTGGGGTACAGAAGAAAGTTTATACAATAGCTGAACCAATGATATATTGGATGTCACATTGTTTGGGAGATGTGCTTTCTGTTGAAAAAGTCTTCCAAAACAGGAAGTCGAAATACTCGGAGTCAAATGAAGGACAGTGGATGCAAACACCTTGTTGTGCCCAACAAAGATAAGTTAATAAATCTATTCCCTGTCGTGCAACACGTTTCGTTCAAAGCTGAATCAATTGTATATAAAATTATATTTGCAATCATGTTGACTTCCTGGTGATTTTCATGGCCAAAATCTAAAAGGATTAACACACAGCAGAATCTTTTGCATTGAACACCCTTAATCTCAGGCTAAATAGACAAGTGAAGTTTTCCTACTATTTAAAAATATACTGGTGAGCTTTCTGCCTCCGGGCCTCAGCATGCGTTTTTCCAGATTCCTGTTTGTTATATAATATATGCATTTACTTCAACTTTATTCCCCTTGCTTTACAAAATTGACTATATATATATATAGACTATTTGAGTTTTGACATAAAAAGAAAATGGTTTTTTTTAAATTTATTGTAATTAAGTTTTTCTTCAATACGCGATTTATTTTTCAAATCAATAGCAAATCTATTATATTCATAAAAGACATTAGATAGAGACATGTATTATACTAGTCATATTTACTTAATTTAAAGCGACAATAATTTCAAATAATTGATGATCACTAAATGACTTAATAATAAAGCACAAGGAATAGCATTCTGTCAACAGTAGAAGGGATGAAGAGCTCTTATTCTTTGTTAGACACGATATTGTGTCATTTTATCCTCGAGACAATTATTTTGTTAAATCGCATAAATTATATTAGTGTTTTTGGCAGTGTTGTTAAATTAAATGTATATTTAACATACAGAAAATAGATTTAATGCACAAGTAAAAATTTTTACTTTAGAATTTGTGTAAGCTGCTCTAATGAGCACACCAAATGCTTTTTTAACAATTACGGACACAAATACCGTTGTCTGTACACGCTAATACTGATTATTTTCCTAATAGATACGTATATTTTATTTATTAGTTAGGCCCAGTTCAACTCTGAGATTCTTTAGAGTACGAGAAATTTATACAGGTGATTTTATAATTCCATAAATTGTGCACGCTATTCACCATTGTTGTTCATTTTTTCATATTTGATAGAAAATTTCTCTGATAAATTATTATATGATTATAGTAGACTCTTATTAATAGAATTCATCATTATCATTGTATGCCAACATGTTATACCCACTGAAGTTGAACTCGAACAAACTTTTAAGTTATAGAATCAAATAATCATTGATTGTATGAGTGATGATAGGAATATTTTAAATCCAGTTTGCGAGGTGTATATGAACATGTTTAATCTGTCGCACATTATAGACAAACGACCACCTCTCATAAATAATGACGCGTTTCGAATTTTTAAAATCATTATCTGGTGACGACAGAAAACTGACTAGCGAGCTTCAGGTCTCAAAACACATATAAGTTTAACTTAAATTTAATTTAAACTTAAATATGCCAAGGAAACTAGTGCTTTTGATTTCGATACCAGTAATTTAATGAAAATTTGCCATCAATATTGAATTATAAAATTCTCCATGTTCCACAATTACATTATTACGAATTTACAAGTAAAATGGCTGGACTTTATCACTCATACAAATATTTCAATAAAGTTATTGTTTATTTTGCTAACCATACCTGCAGTGCTTAGATATGAGGTTATCTTTTTGAGAAAATAACTCAAATGAGATGCTTTTTTAAAGAAGTTTCATGATTAGATATATTTTAAAAATTGTACCTTAAATTATTTAGATAAATTTTCTCATTTTTACCAAATTAGTTTCTATGCTGTATCTATAAATACATAATATCATCGTATTAATATTTATTAAAACTATTTTCATTATGTTATAAAATTGTAGTTTATTGAATATTCATATGCATTTAGTTGAAAATACAACACAATTGAACAAGAAAATGTAAGTGTAATATTCTAATTGTGTATTTTGATCAGCATTTTGTTTTAGCTTATCATCATTATAAATATATACTTCATTATGCAAAACAAACAGCTCAATACAGCATAAACAAATTTAATATTCTTTAATTTATGTTCGCAAATTGAAATCAGTAGCAATCCTATTTTATTTAATCAATCGAAAGCCACAACAAAACGACTGTCAATCGCACGTAATAACACGTGTCTTGCTTCAACGGTCAGCATAATTAGAAAACAGAAAACTGAAAATCGAGAATCAAATCGCATTGCATATATGAGGTATGGAAAGACCAACATGATGCTCACACCCATAATAGTTACGACAGTACTGTACTCGGTTTTCAATTTTTATCTTTACAATTTCCATGCAGTCACGAACCTAAAATTATTTGCGGCACTCGTAATACGTATACAAATTACACAGCTAAGCAATAATTATCTGCACGTAGGTGTGATTTTTCGAACAAAATGTTAATTAAATCGTATTCGAATGCAAAATTTGAATTTGTTAATATTTACTAGAGGAAGTTTTTAAATCTGACCAAAATATTTTTTCGAAAATACAAACAGAGCATTACCTTATTATATTTAGCGATATGAACTTGGAAATTTTCAACAACATTTCGCCGTCGTTGAAAGATAAAGAGCATCGTCTGCAAGATAAGGTATCCGAGAGCATACAGATGTCGAATTCTCAAAAAGTTCCATCAAAAGAGGAGAAGACGTCAACAATGCTAAAGCGGGATAAATCATCAAATGAAAAGCGTCAAAATATAGCCAAACAGACCGTGTTAGATCGAAAGCCAATTATAGGTAGTCTACTGCAATTATACCGCGAGAAACAAACAAATGATCTGTCGTCGTCTATTACTGATGATACTGATATTGAACATGGGAATTTGGATGATGATAATGATGATGATGGTGATGATGATGATGATGATGATGATGATGATGATGGAGATGGTGATGATGATGTCGATGAGGATACTGAGGATGTTGATAATGAGGATAATGAAAATGAAATTGATGACGACAAAGAAGACATGTTTTCATCAACAGACTCTCCGAGCGAAATCAGTATACGTTCAGGGAATTACACTGAAATTAAGTCAGAAGGAGTAGAAAAGAACAAATGCAGGAGATTCTTTAACGATACAAAATTTGGCGGTGAAAGAATTTCAGAACAAAGGAATGTAAAGATGGCGATGGAAGATAGGCTTCCGATGAAGGCGGAACAAAAAGGGAATTTTAGTGAGAATAAAAACAACACAAATGAGCAGGTAGAGCTACCTTTTGTTGTTTCACAAAATTTAAAATTACCACGACAGGTAATTGAAACCGTTTAAATGAAATTAAAACAACATTGATTGCACAGGAAGTGAAAACAATCATTTTAATCAAGGTTGCGTACTTGATATAAACACAAATCTCGTTTATCAATATAAACTAAGCATCTTTTAACGGTGTAGTGTCTTTTCGAAATTACATGAGACTTACTTTATACTGAAGATAGCATTGGTTTTTACATCATGCCCACAACTTTTAGTTAAATGAAGTAAATTAAGTTTTACACGTTTACCCAAAAAATTATAATTAACAATTGTTTCAAATTATGTGAGCGGACAAGCGTTGTACAGACGAGAAAAAATAATTTAAAAAAATAGTATATAATTATTCGATTGGTACAATACTAAGTTAATCAATTTATTGGTCACTAATTAAAAATAATGTTAGCATTTTATTGCACTTATTAGCAGAAGAAATAAGACAAAAGGAAATAAATCAGTAAAATTTTAGAAAGAACAAAGGTCGTACGGCGGTTAATAATTTATCATAAAATTGGTGTCCTGTTCACTAATTAATGTACGTTGATATACCTGCCACGTCATAAAGTAATGTCGTAAAATAGAAGTTGAAAATCACTCGAAATATATCTCAGTCTACGAAATAACATAATTTTTTATTAAAAAACTAACAGAATATTAATTTTGAATTTGAAGGTTATCATAGACAGTAAACTGAATTGTAGGTATTTTTTTAGTTGACGTGTTTGCCATGAATATATATATATATATATATATATATATAAATATATATATATATATATATAAGTACTACGCATAAAAGACTATATAACAGAAATAAGAAGAGTTTGTATGCTCTAAAGTATTCAGTTTGATGTCATAAAACTGGTAAATAAAAGCTAGTAGACGTATCACATTAAGCATATTTTGACATTTAAATTCACTTGATAAAACTGGAGATCTCAAATTTGTGAAATGAGATATAGACATATTGTAAAAAATCGTTGAAATGTTCGCGGTTTGCTTGTTTCAATGATGTGTCACTTTTGAACGAAATTCAGCGCGTTTAAGCTCGTTATTGTTTGAGTTCATTCTCAACACAATTGTTGTAAAAAAAAATAATTCATTTTGAGACATTTGGTCAGGAAATAAATATAATAAGCTGATTGTGAATGCTTCTACGAATTTCCTTACTTCGCATAATCCTTGTACAGAGAATCCGATTGGTGTGGCTTATTTAATTCATTTTTGACGTAGCTAATGCCAATCGACAAAACGCGAGTGAGAAATTCTACGAAATAATATATTCTGTGGAGTATGGATTCTTCGAAACGTCGGCTATGTTTTTGCTTAACTAATATGTCATCTTCGGAGAACGGTGAAAGCCTATAATCTATTAAACGCATTATTAACGACGTAGCCTAACAGTCGACGAAATAAAATGATTATTTCAAATGAGCGAATATATTGACGATTGAAAGGCTTTTCCAGCAGAAAAAATTTCGCAGTAGATTTTTCATAGATCCAAAAGGCTAAACCCGCTAACAAATCCGGGAGCCGTGCTCACTCTTATAAAAAGAATTCGATATTCGAAATTCCTTTCAACGCAAAAACCACAACTTCAATATTATACCCAATTTACCGGAAAGAGCGTCTGAGATAGAATTGTGAAGCATCGTTGCAATGTAGGAATAGGAATACTGAGGCACATATCCGTTACCTTACCAGTACGACTTTAGCGAGTAGTTATCATCATTGTCGATAATGCTTTGAATTATATACTTTTTTGAAATAGACAATACTGTCCAACACCAACAATGTACATACTAGTTTACTCTTATGTGGGAAGTTCGAAAATTTTTATTAAATATGATTGGAAACTACAGTAAATGTTATAGGCTATATTTAATTAGAAATGCATCGATTTTGGTCAGTGCATTAATTGTGGAAAGTTTTACGGTAAGAGCCAATCTTTTTATGCTTCAATGAAACATTGCGTATATGAATTTAGTTGTCAACTCTTCAAATAGAGCTGGTGCGTAAAAGAATGAAAAAATTGCGGAACTGGATTTATCAAAATTACCTGATTTGCGTTTTGACTAACACAGGTGGCCATTGTCGGCTACCTTCTTCAGCTGACCCATCATAACAAGTTTTACAAAACAAACTGGCCAGTACCTGATGAGCTCCCAATAAGGACAGAACCGGTTTACTGAATGATTTGCATTTCTACGATTTGCAATTTTTAGTTTATTCTGACATATGTAAGTAAATAATGGGTCAGGTGCTTATATCAAGATCACAACCTTAATTATAGTAATGATGCAAGAGTTGTTGCGTTTTCCTGTAAAAAATCCTTGACAAAATGATAAATCCTCATATAATTCGATCTGCTGACATATTTTTATTATTATCAAGTTAACATGCATTTCAAAAACAACTGGTTAATATTCAAGTATGTATAAGGTGTTGCGAACATAGTAACAAATTAGTTCAGTTTTGACCAGAAGGATAAACCAAAGACAGCATGCACGGAAAGTATAATCTCATGCACATTCGTTTCGTGCTTACTGGCGACTCATCAGTAGGAGCCGGTTTTACGCCCTTTAACTACTATATATTTGGGTGAGAAATGTGGGATAATAGGAAGGTGCAATCTCCTAGCGGAATGTGTAAACCTGCAGTAGTGAGGATAAAATTATATAGTCTCGTCAATGCGAATTCAACGTTAACTCACACTATATGATAAATATACCGAGTCTGTAAAGGATACTAACACTATGGCTATTGTGTTAGTAATCGATATCAACATTATGGTACCGAAAAGGTACATGGTACAACACTCTGGTATCCGAGTCGGTACATGGTGCCAACATCTACCGTCCTACTATCCTACATTCCCACCCCAAATATATAGTGGTTAAAGGGCATAATACTGGCTCCTACTGATGAGTCGCCAGTAAGTACGAAACGAATGTGCATGAGATTATTCTTTCCGTTCATGCTGTCTTTGGTTTATCCTTCTGGTCACAACTGAACTAATTATGTTACTTGGTTTTAACACCTAATATATACTTGCATATATATATATATATATATATATATATATATATATATATATATATATATATATATATATTGATGTTTGAATTTTCACCATTTTTTAAAATGTAAGAAACAAAACAACGTACTCCATGGAATAACATTTATTAATAAATCTTATTTCTACCAGTATCTACAGCCATTGTTCTGGATTCGTTAGTATATTCGTTCATCCAATCCCACTGTACATTACCTGATCTGCGTTTTGACTAACGCAGCTTTCATTGTTCCAGTAATTTTCTTTCATCAAAATATTTCGGCCTTGCTTACCGTAGGCCTTCATCAGTTGCATTTCACGAAACAAATGAAGCAAGTGTGTTATTTCCTCTAGTCATAATATTTATATACCTCAGACTGACCTTTCATTAGATATTCGCGTGTCACATATGTGTGTGTGTACATTTTCATAACCGTTGTTTTCATCTAACTAATTTCGACCAGAGTGGCTGAATAATAATTTATCATTGCATGCAATAACTATTCGTTTTTTAACACACTCAATGTAAATGACGTAACTGAGATGGGGGAGACCCATAATTCAGAAACACTCGTCATAAAAACATGCCATGAGTGATTAAACCAGAAGTCCGAAAGACTAATGCACATGTTAAATTACAATTCAAACCACTAGGATGTACTCAAGATAGAGAAGTTAATAACAGTTAATGGCGCACGCCACGCATGTCCATGTGTATGTGTATGCATAACTAAAAAACTTGGTTAAATTATTTTATTTTGATACACATGTACGTACATCTAAATGAAACTGCAGTCAATAGACATTAATTTACCCTTTGCACGCGTCAGACAAATTATTACTTATAACTATTGTATTATTAGAATATTTCCAATGGGTAGGGTGGGGGTGTAAAACCGAAAATTAAGGTTGAAATCACTATTTGTTTTAAAATCAAATGAATAGTTAGAGATGAAATTTTGAAGACTATATTAATAATAATTGTTTATTCATTTGTTGAATAAAAGCCCACTAATTAGTCAATCTTAATCTGATGTTCTTAATATTTTACTGGAGCTAGCTTCAGTTACCAATTCATGCAATCGCCTTTTTCTTCCACTAGCTAGTGCAGTATTCCAAATCGGACCTAAAGATTTTTCAACAGCTGTTTCATTCATAATATTATCTCTAGATTTAATTTCTATAGATTCCCTAATCAATCTCGTCATCCTATTACGACTACATATTGCTATGCGTTTGCATTCCTCCCAGTCGATAGTATGCCCAGTCTCCACTACATGACGAGCAAGGTCAGATTTAGCAATATGTCCATATTTACACGCAGTTTTATGTTCACCTCTTCTTACTTTGATTGGACGCATGGTTTCACCAACATACTTGAGACTGCAATCATTGCATGGGATCTCATACACTCCTGAATTGTCTAAGGGTTCAATCTTTTCTTTTTGGTTAGGGAGTATAGTGCCTAGTGTAAGGGGCTGTTTTAAAACGGTCCTTATATTGTATTTTAAAGCTATTGATTTCACTTTCCTACTTAATATAGAGTCCGGTAATACCATGACCTTCCGCTCTTCCTTATCATTATCCGCTTTTGTGTATCTCACACTAGGATTAAATTTCTTCACCATGTCCCTCATTGTTGTATCTATTAAATGATGAGGGTAACCATTAGTCTTAAATATATCGCGTAGTCTGTCTAATTCTAACTTCCTATGCTTTATATCTGTTAACTTGAGACTTCTTAATGTTAATGACTTTAAGATCCCGACTTTCATACGAAACGGGTGATTGGACTTGAAATTAAGAAGGATTCCTGAATAAGTATCCTTCCTATAAATATCTCTTCCCAATTTCAGACCATTTCTAATTAATTTGACATCTAAAAATGGTAATTCACCCGACGATTCCCTTTCTAAGGTAAATTGTAGTTCGCTCATTCGATTAGCTAAATTTAAGAAATTTACCAATTTATTGTCACCATGGTTCCAGATCAGTAATATATCATCCAAGAAACGTAGGTACAGTTTTGGTTTCAATGGAGTCTTATCCAACAGATTATTTTCCAAATAATGCATAAAGATATTGGCTATTGGGACCGATAAAGGTTGTCCCATTGGAACGCCTCTAATTTGTTTATAAAATTTCTTACGAAATTTAAAATAAGTGGAGGACATACAAATACATATCATCTCCATGACGTGTCCTAACGTCATTTTGCTTCCTTCTAATATTAGTGGGTGATTAACTAGTACACATTTGTTGTAACCAATCTCCTCTTCGTTATGCTAGCCTTTGTTTTGCGCAATTTAGACCACTACTTTTGCGCAATTTAGACCACTGCTTTTGCGTAACGTCATTTGGTGTGTCATCGCTTTCATTGTAATTGGAGCTCATTTTTACGTGCGCTACGTTGACGATACTTTCATGGTCATTGAAAAGGATGAAGATGCAAATTCACTGCTACATCACATAAACAAGGTAAACCAGGCAATAAAGTTTACAATAGAAGAAGAAAAAGATGGATATTTATCCTTCCTAGATGTAGGAATAACGAGAGATGAAGAAGGTACTCTCTCAAGGTCAGTTCACAAGAAATCAAGCTGGACTGGACAATATATCCATTATATGAGTTGTGTGCCAAGGGCGTACAAAAGCAACCTAATAATAAATTTGGGCACACGAATTCGCAGGATTTGTTCACCGGACAACATTGAAGTAGAGCTAAATTTGCTTCGCGAAGCGTTGAGAAATAATGGCTATCCGGACTGGTTCATCGAATACAACTTGAGGCAACGCAACAAAATCGAGGCCAATTTGGAAGAAAACAAAACCCCAGATAGTAACGCTTAGTGTTCCCTTTGGAGGTGATCTTCCAGCGGAAATCTTCAAACGAAAAGTAATTCGAGCGACAAAAGCACAGTTTCCATCAATACAGGTGAGAGTGGTGTTCAACACAACAAAACTGATGCGCACGAATGAAAAAGATAGCCTCTCTGTGACGTCAACACCTTTGTCTGTATACAAAGTTCAATGTACCTGCAACGCTCAGTGCATCGGCAGATCAAAAAAGAGGCTCGAAACTAGAATAAATCAGCATCTCCCTCAAAAACTGTTAAAGTGGGGTGCAGCTCCTGCACAAAAATCAGCAATTTGCGAGCATATACTACTCACAGGTCATGTTGTTAGTAGGAACAATTTTTCAGTTCTCTACAAGGCAAAAACAGAGAAAATGCTTCTGGCTTTTGAAGCTATTGCAATTAATAAGCTGAAGCCCTGCTTAAACGTGCAGAAAATAATTCAAAAAGAAATTAAATTGGACTGGAACAAAGACATAACCGACATGCCTTTAAAAATAGCCAACGCTTCGCAAAATACGACACATACATCAATTACGGACGCAATTACAATGAAAGCGATGACACACCAAATGACGTTACGCAAAAGGAGTGGTCTAAATTGCGCAAACAAAGGCTAGCATAACGAAGAGGAGATTGGTTACGACAAATGTACAGTGGGATTGGATGAACGAATATACTAACGAATCCAGAACAATGGCTGTAGATACTGGTAGAAATAAGATTTATTAATAAATGTTATTCCATGGAGTACGTTGTTTTGTTCTTATATATATATATATATATATATATATATATATATATATATTAGTTCTCCGCACCAAACAGTATTTAACTTTTTAAGATTCTATTTTGTAAAAGTTAAAGTCTGTCATTAATCTGTAGAAGTTAATAAGTTTAAGGCTGTATACAATTTTAAAATGAAAGATTTAGGCAGACTAGCTTATCGAATGAATGTAACAATTATCTACAATGATGATTCTTGAATGAATATTGTTTTTACGAAACTGGATTAATTGAAATTACCTGATCTGCGTTTTTACTAACGCAGCTATTATTGTTCCAATAGTTTCCGTTCTGTAATATATTTCGGCTACCTTTATCGGTAGCTTTCTTCAGTTGGTCCACTATAGTTTCACTTAGTTAGATGAAAAAAAACAGTTACGGAAATGCACAAACACACATGTGACACGCGAATATCTAGTGAGAGGTCAGTCTGAAGTATAAATAATATGGCTAGAGGTAATAATGCGCATGCTTCACATTAGTTTCATTTGTTAAACTTGTGAGGATGGACCAACTGAAGAAGGCTTCCGATAAAGGTAGCCGAAATATATTACAGAACGAAAACTACTGGAACAATAAAAGCTGCGTTAGTCAAAACGCAGATCAGGTAATATCTACAATAATGTCAAAAAAGTATTTATTTGTCAAATTAATAGATTCTGCTGTACAACTACCTAGGTATAAAAGAATTTCCGCTGGTTTTTAGCTCGCAAACTTGATTCGACGAATTTTTATCAACGCCTGTACAATGGATGAAAGTATACTTATATAACCTATATATATGTTTGTCGAAAGCGCAAAAAGAATCATGTTCATGGCTGCTCAACAAGTGTGCAGCCGACATTTCCAGTCAATTACATTGTGTGTAAGACTACTATAGCTTTTATACACTTTACAGTTTAATCCTTGCTAGTCACTTTGCCATTGTGCTATGTTAATTTCAACGTCAATTCATTTTGTGCGACTAATCATACGCAATTGGATTGATGTTTGTTTTGAACTCGCAAACTTTTTTTGCAAAATTATCGTCATCTCGCCGCACTGCCATTGTTTATTTAATTGAATAATAAATAGATGTTTAATAAAAATCAAATTAAAACAGTTTTTACCGGTTTGTATGCACACATTTAATTCCAATTTTAGGATACTTGTTCCACGTCAAGCAAATACAACAACAGAAAAAATCTAGGCAAAGGAAGAAATTCCAGTGTCTTGAAGTTAGCCTCCAAACGAGCAAAACGCCGAGTTCGATTTATGGTAGGCCCAACACGAAGGTCTTTCACTAGTGGTTCGCCAACGAAAATTCAGCCTGTGGTAAATAAATATGCAGAGCAAATATAAGGTTTATCTAATATATTTTGTTTCTCCACTATACGTCGGTATATTACGTGAACACTTAATTCTAGTTAAACCTGACTCTCGGTTTAGATCTGCTATGTCAACAAATAACGTATTCTAAGTTAACTCATATCGACATATATTTCAATAATCGTGTTCATTCTACCAAAAACAGCAAAATCTGGTAAAGTTTGCTCAAATGGAATTCTTTTTATTTTTTCTATCTACGAATCCGCACATCCGCAAATGTATAGCATACACACACAAAACCTAGAATAATCAGGCATTCATGGAATGTAGAAGGTAATATTCGCTAACGGAAAAAGCTCGCTATATTTATTTGCATACTGATAAAATTCAGAAAGTCCCGCAAAATGGAGCATTGCTTAAATTACCCTCAATTTTCATTTTTTGACTAGTTAGAATAGTGGTTAACGGAAACAAAAGATGCATACATTTTTAAAATAAGCATGCAAATGCTTGAAGGAGTTATCAAGTAGAAATGGCTGATATAGCCGAATGAAATGAACAACTGAAAAAATAAGATAACTCCCGGAAAATATATATTTTTGACTTTACAGAAATTTTTTACAAATACGCTGCTAATTTTCTCAATTCTCATTTAGCTCTCCATATATTTCTCCTTTAAATTTATATCTCCCTCATAAATTTCAAAAGAAACTAAGTAGGGGATAATGAACATTTTCTAGAAAATAGAAAAGAAACAATAGTATTTTAGCACCTAATCAATTAATAAAGAATCCTTATTAAATAATTAATAATATGAATTTATATTCTATTTGTTTTAAATGCACTCATTTCAAGATAACAAGATAAACCGGTTTCCTTCATTCAAGCAATTCCCAGTAGAGACCAGAATGACTACGTTCGGGAATAGAAAATGTGAATATTTGATTCAGAATCATGTAACTCATCCCCTATATAATGTGAACAGCGCATTGCTTGTAATATTCAGTGATATGCCAATTTATGTTCTTGATTAGTACTTACTTTATGGGTATAGCTTTCTTGGTAAAGTTCAACTAGATAGTCAGGTTATGTCATAAAATGTGTGAAACAATGTCACCTGCAGAAGTGATATTGAATTTAATTATAATAACAGGATTTTACTTTCTTTATTGTCGGTAAATGATAAATAATGAATAAGACAGCAAACGTAACTTATCTGATAAACCGGGTTCATAACTGAATTAAATGGTCCTGGATTCATTCTTAAATGCATACTCCTTAGATTACGTAGTGGAATCATATATGCTTGTTTCTTTTTCTCGTTGAATCAATTGCATGTGTTTTGAAAGGTTATTTAAATACGAAATTGAGGTTGATGTATTTCAATTTTTACTTGGCATTTTAATATCTAGAGTAAATTTAACACTTTTTTATAACTGTATGTTTCTTGTTTAATGATATGCTGATTTTTAGTTTAACGATAAAATTTTTAATTTTTTATTTAACAAAACTGTGTTAATTTGTAGATTACGAGCGGGGCTCTAATTGAGACAAATTTACTTCGAATTCTTGCAGCTCATCCGCTGTTCTACTCAAACCGCGCATTATATGATTTTTTTCATTTATATATATAGTTATGTTTTTTCGTCAGTCTTTGCTCAAAGCGGAGCTTATTTTAGGAACTTGCCGAATGTCCAGTTAGGACAAAACCTTTATACTTGATGACTTGTTCTTGCTTTTCTGTGAGAAATTAGATTATTTCTGACGACATATACGCGCTAAAATCATGCTCTATTAATTCATTTCAATACCAATTCCGAAAATGGCACGGCTTTTATTATATAACGACAAGCTTTATGTGACCAGATGGAAAATTATGTCTAATGCGATTCCACACGGGCTCTATATGAAGAAAAGATTGACCGAAAACAGGTGGTGTGTGGTTTGAGCTGCAAGATTCTGTGGCCAATGTGCTCTAGTTCGAACCTCGGACACTGCAATTCTGGCAAGTACTTGATTTATGCCCAGTAACAACGAACCTGATTCACAGATGGAAATACATTTGCATTCTAATTAAATATTTAAATGATAGTGAAAACATATATAACAAAATCCTGCCAATACACTTTAATTCATTATCAGTACTCCTGATGGGTAATTGTCTATTCAATAACGACATATCGTGGACGAGTAGTTGGAACGTAATTTCGAAAGCAATGCTACAAAAGTTAAGCATAAAGAAAAGACTCAAAAAAATATAAGCTGGATTATAGTAGGAAACTGTAGGTGGTGCAGTGATTGGGATGCAAACCTCGGAAGCGTGTGTGCTTGAGTTTATGCCTTGGCAGCAGTAAATCTGGCAAGTACTTGATGAGTGTCCAAAAAGAACGAACAGATCCACTTGATAAATTGCATTTGCTATCCCATGTTTTTAGCTTGGAGTAATTGCTGACATACATATCTAGACTTTATATATATATATATATATATATATATATATATATATATATATATAATATCCATTGCCTCGAAATTTATCAACACGTATATTCTAATCGACTGGCCACGAATAACAAAATTCAACAACAATTTACTAGTATCCAGGCAAGACCGAACACGCCCTCGACTAGAATCAACAAACATTCTATCGGATTGGCAACAAACTGAAGAGGAAATAACAGAGGCGCATACGGTGACAGAAGTTTCCAAACAATATGAGCGTTCAACACTGCAATCCAAACTTACGCTGTTACCTATGTCAGTATAAACTAAGAATTGTATAGTGTAGAAAATGCTGTTACCAACTGAAGAAAACAAAATTGCGCAAACAGATGAAACGAAAAACTGCACTCGGAAAAATAGCACTAGTACACATAACAGTGAACAAAACGAACAGATGGTTAATTCTCAAGCCATCAATACAATAATGACCAGATCTCAGACATCGCTTTGCAATACTGCGAGAATGACCTTAACATGCAAACAGACACACACACATACACACACAGGCACAAACGCATACACACTTACCAATCAGCCAGAACAAGAAACAGAAAACCGCGTCATATATGTCACCACCCACATATTCAAATGTAAACTCAGAATGTATATAAATGAAAGATTGTAGAGCGAAGTTTAGTATTCTCGAAATAAATGGCCGTTATCCACTTTGTTATTAATGTGTTTTTTCTTCTTATTAGAAAAAAATGTATATATAACTACTTGCATGTTGATAAATTAGTGTTTAATACTTCTAATGAAAATTAAGTGATCCTACTGACAATTGAATTAATAGACTAAATCGAAAATTGTCTGCCTAAATGCGTTTAGTTTAAGATATAAAGAGACTGTTAGTGGTGAGACCTGCAGCCGTGTTATTTTAACAATATTCATACAAATAAGTCGTTTATAAAATGCATTATATTTCCTTTATATTCTAATAATCAATCATTTTGAATTTTTTCAGCTAGTGCTGTTGATTTTGATTATTTGTTGACTACGATTTGTTTCATTTTGAAGAAAACATCCATCGTAGTTAAGCAAAATGTTAACGAACAAACTTTCCAAGATGCTGTTAAATAATGTGCCACTAAATTCGTAAGCATATCTATGAGAACTAACAAAATCAATTGCAAAAATATAAGAAACTATTTCCGTTCAAGATTGACAGGGTATATTCTTAATTTGCTAATGCTTGTATCTGAAGATAGATGCAATACATAGAAAAGAAGCTTAACGGATAAATTTGGCGTCTGTACTAGGATAACAAAAATTTCTCATTTACATAGAACTAACTAGGAATTGCGTGTCCTAATGCATATGTTCTTATCATCCACTGTTAAATTTGATATGGTAATTCATCCTGATTATACTATTATCCAAATCCTAGTCATTTAAATTAACTATACTATATTTTCGTAGTTTAATTTAAATACGGTGCTTGTTCGTTATAAAAAATTACACAATATGCTCTGGAACAAGTCATATTGACAATTTGCTTATAAATATGCAATTCTGGCTTTTTAGCATAAATGAAGCAACACATTAAAGGCCAAACACCATCTATCTACAAAACCATGTTTTGCTTCTTATTTCTCAAATTACTACGTTGTGCCTAGTTATGCTATCCAGACTTGAAAGATCAAAAGGGGTTTTATAGGTGCACCACCGCATTCGCAAAACCACGTAGAGCATGCAATTAATAACCGTTATATTTTATGTTAAGCAAATTGCTGCAATATCATATTCTATAATCACATCCGTTTATATCACTTGCAGCACAAAACTGCACGTATGTAAAATAAATTTTCGTTGCAAATCAGACGACATTTTTATTTAGATATAACTCCTACTATGGTATTTCGTGTTAATTCCCAATAAGCACATAAGGCCCGTTCAAGCAAAATAAATTAAAGTGGTTATTTTGATTTTTTCTTGCTGGCAATGACGAATAGTGAACGCGCGAAATAAAGTTTTGCTAAATCGAAATAGTAAAATTGAATAGTACCACAATCTCAAGAACATCTACATATAATGAAAAATAGGATATCCTCCAAAGACGGGATCAAATAAACGATTTTTTTGTGGGAATAATGAACAATGCTAAAACTTATATTTCAATGTGTGCAATGAGATATCTCCCATGATAGTCCATATCAATATTGTTTGTACTATGTATCTTGTTGTTTGCTCAATAAATGTGGATCGCGGCAAATGGTTAGAAAATCTTACTTTAAACGATGCTTGTTAGTGTTAACATGATAAAATGATTGGTTTCTGTTTCGTGTTACGTTAAGGTGTGGCTCACTTGCTCTTACGTAGGTGGTAGTGCTTCTATGAATCAAGGAGGTCGGGTTTTTATCCCACCTGTTATCCTGGCCATGAATGCTAGTTTTGTCTAATGAGGACGAAAGTTTGAGCCAAACAATGTATTCGCTGTTACAATCCTGTGCATCGGTAAGATGGACGAAGCCTTATTTGAAAATGTATGAATTGTTAGGTTAAACAAATTTGTCGTAATGGTAACCATGGAATTAAAGATGTTTTTTGAAAACGTCTGATCAAAGCAACGTTAATCAACGTCCACATTTAGATCGGTTACATAAAATCCTTTTTGTAAACTTAGAATTTCACAATGCAGGCAGATTTTAAGAGCAATAAATTATAGCAAAATGTAAAAACTAACATTATATATTTTCGTGTTGCTAAAATAATCGTTATGCACGCTGTAGTATAGATTAGATGGCAATTTAACATTCCTATATATACATTTTTCGGGCAGTAAATTGAGCAAGACGTTCTGCCATGAGTACTATTCGTTAGCATTTACATTTTTTAGAGAATTCTCACATATAAAGCAGGGCAAGTGCAAGCAGTTAGCATTTTTCGTGTTTCTGGCAGTAATTTGCTTCAAGATGAGGTAAGGTTTAATAAAACAATAGCTGCTACAGATTACAAATTGCATGATCGGTTAAGGCCACATCTACGAAACGAAATTAGAATTGATATTATAGGATGCTTGATTATGGAATGCACAAATTGGTTTTCCATTAAATTTGTTGCTTTTTGTCACATGGTCAGTATACTCATTCAAAATTAATTATATAATTTGCCTTTTATGGCATGTGTATGTGTTCGTTATTCGCAGTTTTTTTAATTTAAATCACACTAATGAATCCATTTGACTCGATTCAACTATTTAAATATTAATGGTGTATTTATATATTACTTGACAGTGCAACTTTACTAGCTACATTTAACTGCGCGCTTCATTATACTATTGTTTCAAATAATAAATAACACAGTCAACTAAAATCGAGAGTGAGCGTCTAATTCCAAACGAGCGCACAGAAGGCAGCTAACCACCTATTGAGGGTAGCTTCAATGTTGCATAATGATAATAACGAAAGTGTGTATTAAGGTGCATTGTGCTAGCCACGTAGAAAAACACGTTTTGCTTCGATCTGGCAATGACATATATAAAATGCTTGTTTATGTTTGCAATTTAATGGTTTGAATTTTGGTTTTAGATTGAATTACTACTCAAATACATAACATTCTGCTCAATTTTGATAAGCTCTTGAATGACGTTTTTTCTTGACAGAAAATTCGACGGGCTTCGCAGATGTTGAGATATCGCCTTTCGAATGAGGAACGTAGACAAGTACGTTTATGAAAACATTCAGAAATTAATAATTACATTTTGTTTTCATTTCAATGGGTGTTCTTTTTCTTTTAATGATTCAAACATTCTATTAATAAATTATAACTGTTTAGCAGACAATTCATTTTCTTGTCCAGGTAACTGTGATGAACTGTAGGACTGAAAATGAATGCAGCTATTCTCAATTTATGTTTGTGGTTATAGTGAAATGTGGAAAATAAGTAAGAAATCAGAAATAAAAGTAGCATTATGTCGAGTAATTTAAAAAAGTAAAAAAAACAGTCAATGCATAATGAGCTAAGTTGCGCCAATTTGAGAAAATATTTAGAAACCGTATAATATTTTCCCAGGCTTAAATTAATATAAATTCTGAAAAAATGTTTTGTTAGTATTTTTCCAGGATGACGTAGATTATTTGCCTTACTTCTGCTGACCTAACTTTCAGAACAAAAGCTTGCGTGTATCATTATTATATAGCCAGTTACCGGTAACGCAGGGTGATGTTTTAGTAACCATACATAAAATTCTATAATACGTGCATTAATTCGATAATTTTTGCATTTGCTCAGATGTATTATGATATATTCTCATAAGTCAAGGCGCAAAAATGACAACAAATCTACACATGTAATCATTGATTGGTCTAATTGTGATTATATTAAATTGAATAAAGGCTTGAATTTTAAATATAACCAATCCTATCTTTTAACCACTAACGAAATCATTGACTGTTTATTTGATCAACGTACGTAAAAGGTTTTAAATATCCGAGATAATTATGGCTTGTTCGGCATAAAAATTTTGTAATCGACATTCCATTCACTTACAAAGTATATGAAAAAATATGCGCCTGTATTGATTTCTGTATTTTAAACCATTACAAATACAATAAGCTTCTTTCCTTTTTGATAAGATTTCTATTGCTATGTTATAAAGAGCCCAGAAGTCAGAAAAGTGCAAGCACGTGGAAATGGCGGTAGTTTTTCTATGCATATTAATTGTGTAAAAATAGATTGATGTTTGTGTATATTCACAAACTTGATTTAAATAAATTCGTTGTCACGGATATCTAACATGTGGATTAGATTTCTTAATTTATTCTTAGATAATCAATGTCTGATCTGGATGAATTGCCTTTTCTACACTATACAATTCTTAGTTTATACTGACATATGTAAGTAATTAATGGGTCAGGTGTTTATATCAAGACCGCAACCTTGATTATAATACAAGTCTGATCTCAGCGGAATATCTGTTAATTCCCTGCAATTAGACGTATTAGATAGGCGTTGTGATTTCGCGAACAAATAATGAATTACTTTCACGTCTTTTCATAAATTAGTGTCGCATAAATTGCATTAGAAACATATTCTGTAATATTCAGCATAAAATTTCACCAATTAGATTATATACATAGTTTTCTTATTATCGGTATGTTATTGTTAAATGCAGTTTCCCACATTTATAACAAGCTTGACCAACCATGAGCTCAAAATGCTCATATAAACGTAATAAATTTAGCGACAATATATTATTTACATTAATGCTACCCGGTTTGAAACCGTCCAGATCATATGTAGATATAACAAATGCGTATAAAATCTCAAACAACTTACCTACTTTGGTATTGTTGACAGGTGTAAACAATATAAAAGCGGAATAGAATTAAACAAACATTGATTGCGCGGGTGGTGGTAAAAATTATTCAAAACTAGTTTGCGAGTTTGAAGTAAACACCAATCGCACTGTATTTAACCTGTGGTCAAACAACATAGTAAAGCTACTATCAGTCACACGTGCTGATGGGTTTTGACCTTCCATGTTAATCATAAATCAATCAATGATTGTTTAATTTTATTTCTTAAATATATGTGGCGAAGGCTGCAAGAAGTTAATGTTTGTGACTTTATAGAAACTGTGCAGACGACATTTCTAGTCAGTTAAAATGTATGCAAGACCACTGGAGGTTAAAGCCGCATATCTAAGTTGGATTTCCATGTGTATACATTATGGTTTGATCTTCGCTAAGCGGATCGCCGTCGTACTCTGATGATGATCATGGAATGTCGAAACGCGTCAGTACGTGTGACTGACGGTAGATTTGCTAAACAAACGTTTTAAAGCTTATGGTGCATACAATTTTTTACCTATGCAAAGTATAAATGAAACCTCACACATGCGTTCATAAGATATTGCTTTCAAGTTTATTGATAAATAAATAATCGATATATGTTGACAATCTGTGGAATCGTAGGGGTTAGACAGTTTAAATCGGATAAATTTACGGAGAAAAATCATGTACAGACGTTGGGTGTGATGTTTGTTTTATTTAACGCGCGCAAAACGTTTAACTATTCCTTATTCCACAGACTTTCGCAAAAAAACTTTTAATTTTTTAAAGTTATTTTAAATTATTAAAATATATTCACTCTAAACACGTGCGAATAAAAATCGATATAAATATAACATTTATTAAATAAAATATTATTTCGTCCTCGTTCATTGGAAAGTTAGTTAGAATTTTCCTAAAGCCCGTTTTGAAAAAAGATCAATTTTAAAAATTCAAATTATTTTTCATCAGTCCGACTTAACTTTTTAAAATTAAAAACCAAAGCTTGAACGACGGGCTGCTGATGCAGAAATGGCCTATTCCAATCGATGCATGCAGGCGAGTGTGGAACAGCAACGTCTCATCGGATTATTACATCGCGCGGAATTGGAGACATTGCGTCGGGAACAAGTTGCAGAAGAAAAGGCGGTCGAGGCTGAGCGCCAGCGCCATGCAATTCGCCTGGAAGCGGAAATAAAGCAACGAATTTCTGAGGTTGAAGAAGTACGAAGTGAGTGTCAAATTCAAACGGAGCAGAAGGTGAGCATACAGAATTGCGCTCAGTCTGGTTAATTATATGAATCTTTAATAGGTGGAACAAATAAAAGCTTGAAAGTAGATTGACAAATTGTTTTTTTCTATATTTCTCCGCATAAATTTCCTCTCTGTATTGCAAGAACTTGTAAATCTTTTATGATAATTCTGTTTTCGTTCGCTAAATACCAAGAATCTGTCAATAGGTTTAATGGCCGAAGAAGCCAACCAATAGGAAGCATTTTATCATTATATATATATATATATATATATATATATATAAAAATTCTATTTAATTAAATTGTTATTGGTTGTGTGGGCAGTGATAAAAATTAATTAAATAAAGATTGTGATCTTTATATATGCACCAGTTTCATTATGTACACAAATTTGTCTGTATGAGCTAAGCATTGCATAAGGAAGAAAAATAAATTAATCCAGTTTACCGGGTTCCCAAGAAGGACGAAACCGATCAACTGGATGAAATGCCTTTTCTAAATTATACAATGTTTAGTTCATATAGACAAATGTTTGTACATACAGGGACAGGTGTTTAAATCAAGATCGCACCCTTGATTATAATACAAGTCTGATCTCAGCGGAATATCTGTTAAAACGAAATCGTACGTCTTTCGTGCATAATAAGATAAGCTTGCGTAGAGTTTGACCTGGCACCGGCGATGGTAATATATCGTGTTCTACCGCTTTGACTATAATGTCAATGGTTTCATCAATTGGAACATTTGTAAACAAAGACGTAACATCAAAAGCTACCATAATCTTGTTTTTAACATTTATATCTTGAATTTTGTTTACAAACTCAAACGAATCGGCAGCCGAATGATTACCTAGTAGTTTACGTAATAGTTCAAGTAAACGAACTAGCCATTTAGCTAGTGCATGAAACGGAGAATTTACCATTGATAAAATTGGCCTCATAGGACAATCTCTTTTGTGTGTTTTTGTTAATCCGTACATTATTGGTGTAGATGATCCAACTGGCTTGAGCTTCTGTGCAGTGGCCTCATCAATAAAACCGGCATCTGTCAAAATCTTAATTTCATTAATTACTTTGCGCTCCACCTTGTCTATTTCATCTGATTTATCGTCTAGACGTGTTAATTTTGTATTGTCATTTAACACGTTTTCCATCTTTTGTACGTATTCAGATTTGTCCATTATAACTGCGCTCTTTCCTTTATCAGCGCGTAGTATTTTGATGTCTGCATTTCTGCTGATATTTCTAAGTGCATTTAGATGCTGCTTTGTCAACGCATGCTGCTCTGCACATTTAGACGATTTCAAGTGTGAAGCCTGATCAACTAGTGTAGCCTTGAACCAATTTTTATAATCAATACTGGTAGGCTCCAAGTCAGCTGTTTGTTCAAATAACAATTCAAATGCTGCTTCTAAATCAACATCGCATTTATTAGAAGGATGTATTCCATAATTTCGGCCCATCGATAGTGCCTCCATTGTTAGCTGATCGATTGGCACTTTTGATAAGTTAAGCACACGCTTATCAAGATCGGTCGGTATTAAATCACACAAAACTCCAGGTTTTACATCTTTTTCTAATTTGTTCAAAATTCTTGCTTTATCTTTCTTCATAACTGTCGGCTCAATATATATGGTACGTGGATGATATATTTCTTGTACTTAAAAACAGGTCGCAATCACGAACATTGCTTCAAAATTTCAACAAAGCACATAAGAATATCGGTTTCACGTCAGAGCACGAGAAAGATGACTGTCTGCCTTTCCTAGATGTACTATTAAAGAAAGAAACTAATGGTAAATTAAACAGAACAATTTACCATAAACCAACATGGTCTGCACAGTATTTGCATTACAGCAGTTTTGTGCCATTTCAATATAAATTATCAACAGTTCGTGGTTGCTTTTCAAGAATTGTCAGGTTGGTTAGTCAAGATTCTAGAGAAAATTAATATAATAAATCAATTAACGATTTAATGTCTAATGGCTATCCCAGACAATTAATTGAATCAATTATTAAAAGGGGAGTTAACCAGAAACAGACGTATTATGGGCCAGAAAAGAAAACCGTCTACCTAAACATCCCATTTAAGGGGGATGCAGTTTCCCGAATGGCACAAAAGAAAGTTGAAGCAGCATTGACACGCACATTTAATGCAGCCAAAATAATAGTGTTATTTAGGGTAACACACTTGCTTTTACCAGCAATCAAACAGAAACAGCCGTTAATGTCGATATAAAATATTATTTACCAATATACATGCGCAAGTTGTCGATCAACTTACGTAGGCCGAACGACCAGACGGTTAATTACTCGAATGAGAGAACATTGCAACTTGAACGCCTGTTTTAAATCAAATGGTGAATACACGTCTGCTATTGCGCAACATATATATATGACTTTTATCATATATATGGCTACTGCAGATATTTTAAATCTTTGGCTTGATTTATTGTCTAAATTGTACATAAATTCACTTCTTTAGTGCTTGGCCATCTTCCTTTCATAATGCTCTGAATATTCATTACATTTTTGTAGGTAAACACTCGAGGAAAATCTGATATCATAGAATTTTTTTAAATACAACTTTTCGTGTGTCGATAATAAAATTTACCTCTATTTAGCTAGCCGGTTTGTCAATGCACCTTATTTTTTCAGATATCACATCCAAAGACAGGTTGAAATAGTTTGGCTTTAAGGTGAATGCGTTGTCAAAAATTACTTCTTTGGTATGTGTCCATTGTTTTTTGTAACGATTCGCACATAATACCAGCTTGATAGTATCATGCTTGAGCTCTTTTAGCTTTTTACATTAGAAATACTCCGAACAAAGTTCATAAATTATGTTGGATAAATAACAAACCAGCTAAAAGTCGATCTTGAAAACGTTTGGACCAGAAAGGCTGAAGAACTGGAAGTAGCTTTCGCGTCAGGTAGTTGTCGCCGTTTGTTCCAACTTATCCGCGCAAACAGGTCCGAGAAAATTGATAGTTAGCGAAACTATAAATGAAAGTATTAACGATTTGATAACCGATAAAATAAGTCGTCTTAGCAGGTGGGCTGAACACTTTAGAGATCAATTTTCTTGGCCACCCGAGTCAGTACCGATTCCCGAAAGTATGCCTGCATCAACAGTGTGCAAAGTTAGTCCCAAGAACCATCAGAGTTAGAAGTACGCGATGCAATCCTAACTCTTAAACGCCGCAAAGCCGCAGGCCCCGATGATTTGCATCCAGGATTGTTTGAGGATGGTGGCGATATAATTTAAGGAGCGCTGACCAAACTTTTCAATACTATATGGAATGAGGAAACGGTATTACTTGATTGGAATGAGTCGACCATCATTCCCATCTTCAAAAAAGTCAATCATAATTTGTGCGATAACCATTGTGGTATAAGCTTGACTCCGATCGTATCTAGGTTATTTGCTTCGATTATCCTACGTCGTCTGAGCGCTTCACGTGAATCACATACAAGTGAAGAATAGGCCGGATTCCGCGCAGGACGAGGTTGTATAGATAATGTTTATGTCACCTTCCCACAAAAGCCGTCTTTCTAGACTTCAAGGGTGTGTTTGATTCGGTTGATCACAATGTTTTATACCATTTTTTGTCCAAAAGCGGTGTGCTCACAAAATTTGTTAATATTATACGAGTTCTCTACACAAATACATCTGGTCGCGTTAAGGTCTACAAAGAATTAAGGCATAACTTTACAACCAGCAGTGGTGTTCGTCAAGGTTGTCCACTTTCCCCATTTTGGTTTAATTTTGTAATCGATGCTATTTTAAACAACACTCTCCCACACATTCAGGATGCTGCAGTTGAAGTGCTCCCGGGCGATAAACTAGTCGATCTTGACTATGCGAACGATATCGTACTATTATTCGACAATCAGGATGCTGCCCAGGCCACCTTGAATAGATTAACAGACGTTGTTCCGTCTTTCGGTATGAAATTCTCACCCTCTAAATGTAAGATATTGTTACAGGATCACCCACCACTCACTCCAACTTTGTGACTGCAGAATGAAGATCTAGACATAGTTGACAGGTCTACATATCTTGGGAGCTCTATCAATAACTTAGGCAATATGTCCGACGAGATGAGAATACGAATCGCGAAAGATAGAATAGCTTTCTCGAAACTTCGTGATTTATGGAGAAACGCGAATATTTCACTTTGCCTAAAAGGTCGTGTTTACATTGCATCTGTACGCGCAGTCTTACTAGACGCTAGTGAAACAGCCTCTTAGAGTTGATGATTTGAGACGCTTACAGGCATTCTATCACTGTTGTTTGAGAAGTATAGCACATGTTGGTTACCAACAACGAATAACCAACGTTAACATCCGTAGACGTATTTTTGGATCTGCCAATAAGAGCTTGTCGTTAGAAAAACAAATAAGTCTCCATCAACTTCGTTGGCTCGATCACGTTCTGCGTTTGCCCTCATTTCGATTGCCCAGTAGAGCTCTGTTCTCTCATCAAGCACCAAATTGGCGTAAGAAACAAGGTGGGCAGATTTTGACATGGCAGAAACAATTGAAGTCACTTACATCCAAATTGGGTAGTACAGGAACCACTTGTCTGCTAGAATGGGGTCCTCATGCGCATCATTGTTCTTGGATAGAAACCCTTAGCGATATGGAATTGAATCGAGCTCAGTGGCAATCTTGTTGCAGATGTCTACTAGAATCATCTTCGTAACTTTCTTTTCTTAATAGGGAAAAGTTAGCTGCGAGGTTTGGTCTGTTTATGACGTGATACAGTGAAATCCGCAAGGAAGCTGTATTGCTGATATCGCCTTGCCCGAATGCTAACTTGGCCATAATGGTGTTGTGGAGAGATTTAGTTTTCCTCATTTCTGTAAGTTATCCTGATAAATTTAATGAGAGTAGCAAGGTATTCCTTCGCTCTCTGCCTCTCTCTCTCTCTCGTAAATCTCACTAATAATTTGTCTAAATTCAATTATATACATTTTTCACTCCTTATGGTTATATGGCAGTGAAATATTAGTCACTTTTGACATAATGATGATGATGATGATGATGATTACTCTTTTTTAAATTGACATAAAAATGTCCGCAATGCCGGAAATCTTGATTATAAAGATTAAACCAGCAGTGTTATTTTTAATGAACTATACATAGATAGTACAGTGGTACCTCGAGACACGAGTTTATTTCGTTCCAGAACCGAGCTCGTAAGTAAATCGGCTTTTTTCTCAAACGAATTTCTCCCATTTAAAATAACTGAATTCGATTTAATCCGTTCAAGACCTATGAAAAATCCCCAAACCATTGTAAATTATGAGTAAAGATATGTTTTTAAATAACGAAAAACATGTATAATTAACAAATACATAACAAAATATGATGCTTCTTTCTTCACTAAGTCGGCATAAATACTCCGTGCCTTCTGGCATATTACCGTCTCCGTCAGTGTATCTCCCGCCAACTCCTTCTCTTTCACCCACACGAGCAGAAGCTTCTCCATTTCCTCGTGGATATTTCTCCTTAATTGGGAAAGAATTGTGACTACTTTTGCTGGTGTAGCACTCTTGATGGCATCCTTCTGCTTCAATATCGTACAAATTGTCGATGTACTACGATAATATATCTTTGCGAGTTCAAACACTCGTACGCCACGCTCATGTTTTTTCTATTATTTCTATCGATATCATCCTCTTCTTCCTGTCACCATTGTATTTAGCACTTACTTTCTTCAGCCCCATAATAACACACAAAATATTTCAGTAACCACGCAAAAATCAAACAAAAAGGTGTACATCGCACAAGTTACACTTCGACTCAAGCGGGTTACACGTGCAAGTGAACGAGAGATTCTCTCGGATGATGCTCAACCCAGCGCGCCAACTAGCGGGACGCTCCGGAAATACGGCTCGTATCTCGGATTTAGGCTCGTATCTTGAACGAAAATATGGCCCGATCTCCGGCTCGTAACTCAAATATCTCGTATGTTAGGCTGCTCGTATCTTGAGGCACCACTGTACTGGCTTATGCAAAAAAATCGCTTTCTTAACGACAATGCACAGGATTAGATCCCTGTTATAGAAATTTTGAAAATGTTTTACTTTCAAATGCAACAATTGCTCATAACGCAATTTGTGGAAGACGAGTCGAATGCTAATGTATCGAATTAAAGAATATTCAATGTTTAACACATCTGGAATGAAGGCCCACGCCTTTGCAATTGTTGAACCATTTGTTTAAAAACTCACACTCAAAACACCTAAATCGTTGAATATGTTCCTTAAAGCAGAAAAAATCATCTAATTGTGAATTGCTGAAGCGCCTAGTTGGCCTTTTGAATTCACACTAGAATTTATGCATCCATTCAACATTTTCTGGTAATTGTATGTACACGTATTTTCACTTAAACGTTTATTTATTCTTTTATATGCTACCGTACCAAAACTCAGTGAAGATAATAAGGCTTTGTAGTACAATTTCAAAAATTGAATATCAAACGATCAATAAACTTCGGTTAAGATTAAACATGCGAAAATGTCGTGACAACATCGTTATGAAAGGCGAAGTTATAGTTACGCCTAGTAGTTGCTAGGATATTGTGCTTTGCGACACATTGCGTATATGCTTCAATTCCATATTCACACCACAAATATGCGTGTATTCATTATTCGCGTTCTGACTTAGTCTAATTTCCGCCTTATTTGGACGGTGAGTTATGATCGTGAAATCAAGCCCGTATACAAAATTTGCGCTTATATTTGGCTACATTTCGACTGTTTAGACAAATTGCATTGAGTGTTTATACCAAGTAGGTAGTTTAGTTTATGGAGTAAAAATGCGGATTTCATTATTAATGCCCGAAAACGTATTGCTACATCTGCATGCTGGCAAGTACGTTTTAAAATAAATCTTAGTCTAAATGGTCAATTTGTGGCATAAATACTTATATTTTCAGAATATATCTAGAATTATAATTCGAACATGTTGAGATCTACAATCGATGCTTCGCTCAAAAGTCGAATCTTGAATAATAAATTAAATATCATGGTCCGTACAATAACAACGGTTAGCATTGTATATTTAATATGTCAACAAATTAGTTGCTAAACGATTGCTCGCAAAATTGAATAAATGAAAAGCTGCTCTGATTAAATTCTTTAGTCTGATGATTCTAAAATCGCTTTTAACTAATAGTTGAGCTCGGTAACCAAGACTGCTGTCTTTGTTTATGTCAGCCTTTGTTGTATGTGAGGGTAAATTGCGTTTTTTGCAGAAGTTTGTACAAAAAATGTAGCCAATCACGTCAAACCATTTTGTCAGCACCGCGTTAGGCTCCAACAAATAAACTGACAACAGAGAAAAGCACTTCTCTTTCACTTTGTTTTTATGCTAATTAACCAATTTAAACTCAGTATTTCTTAGCAATTTGTATGATTTCGGTACTATATTTAAATGTGGACTTCTTACTAAACAGTTTATTAACGATCATTTTTTATTAGTCTCAAGAAGACTTAACATTTTAGCGTAAAGATGATTGAAAATTCCTAAAAGTTAGACAAAGAAGAAAGCTGACTGTGACGATGAAATCATTTAGATGATTGACATAGTAAACATATCTTGAATACAAATCGTTGCATTAAAGTTTGAAATTTTAAAAGACTCATATATTAATGGAAGTCAATTTGGAAAATATTTCCTGTCATTACGCCGCCTAGCCAATGAGATACAATTAGACAAGCATCGATTGTGCGCGTGCCGATAACAGTTCTATCAGTCGAGTTTGCTAGGTTGAGATGATCAACAATCACATCGTGTGTAACCAGTCGAACAGCATACCGTATTAGACAACTATAAATTGCAATAAGGCAAGAAGTCGATGAACGCAGTTGGATACAACCTAAAATGTCCCCCTAGGTGCTTATAACTATTTTCGTCAATTGAAGCCGAATTAGGTCGTGCAAATATAGAACATAGTTTAAAACTTTTTTGGCGTGAATATTTGTTTTTACTGGTTTGCGGTACATTTTTTAATTACATAGGGCAGTAACAAAATGCCTGTTAGCAGAATTCTAAAGTTGTTTTAATCTACATGCTTTCATGTGAACTTTAGTACCTATAACCGTTATTTTCTTGTTTTTTTTAAATGTTTAAAACACATACAGCACCAATGTCATATGAAGTAGCTAAAGAATATCGTAAAAAAGGATATAAGGAAACGGTCGCTTAGCCTTAGAATAACCTACGTCCGATTTTTTTCTAAATGTTAATATGCTTCTACGCGTACCTGTACGTCATTTAAAGATAATTCCAATGTAAATTTGATCTTTCTTTCTTGATCCCCATCCGATTTACTTAACTGTGCTTGAACGTATTTACATTTATCTCATTGCTCACGCTATATTGCTCAGTTTAATATCAATAAAACATTTAACATTACACGTTAACGCTTTTGTTCGATCTTTAAACTGAATTTACTGGAGATATTTGGGTGGTTAGTTGTAAATTTAGGTAAAAAGAATGCCGTTTAGGATTTAACTTAGAGAAAGGCTGACCAAGGAATTATTTAGTATGCAACAGAACTTTGCATGTAGAGTGTGGTTAGAGCTACTGATTCCAAAGTAGTCGTGTCCAGATTCGAACCCTATCCTTGGCCAATCCTTGGCAGTAGGCGATGCATTTCCAATAAGGACGAAACTGGTCTACTAGATGAATCGGCTTTTCTACAATATTCAAATGTTATTTCATACTGACAAATCTTTGCACATAAAAGGTTCAGGTGTTTATATCAATATCGCAACCTTGATTTAATTAATTGTTATCATCGCCCGAGCAACTAATGTCCGTTTTGCTATATAAATGAAAGGGTATTTGTTTAGAGTTACCATTTCAATATTCTGTGAGTACGTTGTCAACCCTGAAGATGGAACAAGAAATGATGTCCTGGAAATTCGGAAAAAAATTGTCAAATCTTAATTCGTAAACATTTCCGGAAAAACCGTGTCTGAAACGTTTATTTAAATCAGGTTTGCGACCTAGAAATAATTAAAAATCCCATTTTATTTAACCAGTCGTACAATGTAGCAAAACAACCGTCAGTCACACGTGTTTCGACCTTCCATGATCACCACCAGAGCACGAAGAAAAGCTGACTAGCGAGAATCAAACCACAATTCGTATACATGGAATGCAAAATTAAATGTGTGACTCTAAAACGCTCATGACAACATATAAGTTTGCATAGCGGTCAATTTAATTATTTTATAACCAGCAATAAAAAATCGTGATGTGCTACACTAGCTTTTCCCTCGAAAGCCAGGAATAACACCACAATAAATGTTAATAAACATACTTTTACCTATGGTATTGTTATCACATGCTGAAAAAATGGATTAGAACAAAAAATACACAACACGTATAGGCATACAGATAAAATTGAGGGTAAAAGGCCAAAAGAACTTACTCACAATATTTATAGCAGAATGGAAACAAATTGAGAGGGATAAATGTGGGTAAATGACTGGAATGTGAATAAGATCAATTAAAAGCCATGCGCTAACTTAATCTACATAATCTACACAGATAAAATATTCAAAGATTACCACCAATATCATAATTTTTCACCGGGTGCTGCACAGAAATGACTTTCTCACGTAGACAAACACTGCTCATTAAGAGACTAGAGTAGAACGCCTCTTATGAGGAGAACAGAGCATCGGCACAGGATGAATCAAGATTAATGTTGTACAAGCCAGCTAACCTATAGCTAAATGGTTCAAACAAAAAGGAAAAATGCACAGTCAGCCAACTAATGCAATTCCTTTATCGGGTAAATGCTGCATAAGGCTAAAAACATCTTTATCAAATCACCGCTCACGCGTTCCCCTTCGATGGTTCATAGGTCACATATATAAGTATATTTTATAGGAGTTCGTATTTTAGAATTAGTACAAATTTCTAATATCTTAGCGACTACCACTTCAAAGACATCAGATTAATCAAGTTTATGCAAAATATCTATTTGTTGCCGAAGTTTCACAAAATAAATTGTAACTTTATTTGTGCAGTCTCTCCATACTACTGTTAGTAACAGTATACAAACTTTATTATGTCACTACAATATTTAATTTATAATTTTGACTCGATTGTTATTGTAAACACGATTTGCTAAAATGGAACAATAAAAATAAATAATTTTTGAGTTTTGCACTGTATAAACAATATTGCAACAAAGTTAGTCAGGATTGATTCAATAAAATTATTTTAATTTTAATGAAGTCCCTCATTTCATTCTTTATCAAAATAATCGCATGTGAAATTATAAAAACATTCAGCAACGGGCTGAAGCGGCCGTATAGTCATGAGGTATTTTAAATTAGCTTTTCTATGTTTAATATTATTTAAGCATGAAAAGTGTGAAAATTGTAACGTAAAACCAACATTTTGTTAAGCAGACGCGAATTAAAGTTTAAATCAACTTTGGGTGCAGATGCAGTTAAATAATTCAAAACGGGCATATTGAAAGAAATGAATCATTTTGACATCTATTTAAGTGGCTAACTATGAGGTCTTACGTAACAAAAATGGCTTTTTTGTGATTGGCCTTGTTTCCGTTTTAATTAGGATGAACATGTTGGTAGTTTTTACACGACACAACGCTGGAATTATATTTTTCGTTGAATATTTTGACTTTCCTTACAGAATTTTTCCATCAGATTCGCGCTAATTTTAGTCCACAAATAAATAAATGTAAAACAAAAATATATTCATGGTCTATGAAATTTGTTTGCCAACATATAACAATTCTGTTTCCAGTATATCTATGCGCGTATGATTACTTCCCGATTTGTGACAATTTGTATAATTACGTGATAGATAAAATAGAAATATGTCCATATATATATATTTCTGAAGTGAGAGCCAAAATAAAATTCATTTTATCCATTCAAAGCACAAAAAGAAACAAAATTTTATCAGATACAAGAACGCTTTCTTTCTCATAGTCTTCTAAAGTATCTACAAATGAACAATCACATATATATATATATATATATATATATATATATATATATATATATATATATATGTATATATATATATTGACAGACCAAACAAAATAGAAAATGTAAACGGGGAGATAGTGAAATAAGGGAGCAATCAATCAATTATTCTTATCACCTCCATTTCCAGCTAAATGCTCGAACATGCTTTTTCTGCTTGCCTAATTCCGTTTGCAGTTTGTTTATCCATATAGCTTCGTATGTGGATAACTCATTTCTATTATTGTGTGTAATTGTTTTCGTAAATGCAACGTCTGAAGTACATACGTTTTAGGTTTCAGTTATATGCTATGCATTTGCATACGTGTATTCATCCTTTGATTTAAAACTTACATTTATGTTGCAATGAAATTAACCGTCTGGTCGATCGACCTACCTAAGTTGATGGAAAACTTGCGCACATATATTAGTAAATAATATTTGAGGTCGACAGTTACGACTGCTTCTCTTTGATTACTGGTAAAAGTAAGTGTTCGAATTTACATAATACTCGTAGTTTAGCCGCATTAAATGAGCGTGTTAATGCCGATTTAACTTTCTATTGTGCTGTGTGGAAACCTACAGTTCCTTTAAATGGGGATGTTCAGAGAATTCGCTTTCTTTTCTGGTCCAAAATACGTGTGTTCATTTTGAATTCACCTTTTAATAATTGAATCAATTAATTGTTTAGAATAACCATTAGAATTTAAATTGTTTCTTGTTTTAACATACTAGTCACCTTTTGAATTTGGCGAAATTAATCTGTCAATACTTTAAAAACATCCGCGAAATTTTGATAACTTATATTGAAAATGCACAAAACTGCTATAATGCAAATACTGCGCAAACCAGCTTTGCTTATGGTAAATTGTTCTATTTAATTTATTATCAGTTTATTTTTTTACTAGTACATCTAAGAAAGACAGACAATCATCTTTCTCATGCTCTGACGTAAAACTGATATTCTTATGCGCTTTATTGAATCGTTGAAGCAATTATAGTGATTGCGACCTATTTTAAAAGAACAAGAAAGATGTTATCCTCATACTGTTGTTTTGTGCGTATTTTCTTATGACACACTTTAATGATGTGTACTCGAAATGGCCTAGAATAATCTCAGCCAACATTTGGGTTATGGAGCTACTCAATCCACATCATCAATCTGCTTATGTATGCTTGCATTAAAACGAAACTGCACATATCTTATGCATAGTTAAATAAATGTTTATGTGATAAAATTTCTATTTCGTTTTGCACTTAGAATTGGTACTCAGAACACATATTTACAAGTATTTCTTATACAAACACTGCTAAATATATTTAATTCTATTAATAAAATTTTAATGATAAACTTGCAGAAGTAAATATAATGGGCAGTTTGCATGAACCTCAATAAATATATCAGCCAGTCAATCTATATAGAATAAATGCATTAAGATTAAAGAAAACAGCGCAAAAGTTTGAGCAAGGCAGCAGAAAACTTAAGTAAACTATTCAGTCCGTAACTTCTATTTAAATCAATTTCAAGAAATATTAATTAATGCTCTCTCTCTAAGGAGATTGCCATCCGCTGCGCTAATTACATTGCTGGCTATACGATCAATATGATATATTATGCAATGTTAAGTTCTTCTCATATATATATATATATATATATATATATATATATATATATATATATATATATATATATATCATGGTGCCTCCTCTATAATGACAGATCAGTGATGGATAGTTGAAACATCAGATATTAAAAGATGGAAAATACGTTCCACCTGAAAGAAAGGAAACCAAACAAGTTGTTAAACGATTGAAAGCCGCGAATAGCGTGCAGAAAGTTTGCAATGTGATAGACGCTAAAGAAAATATGCACCAGTTCAAGCTCCACTGGCGGAAAATTCCGACAAGTACATGACAAGTTTCCAATGAGGACGAAAGTGGTCTAATTGGTGAATTTCCTTTGCTAAGTTTTGCAAATTTTAGGTTATTTTGCCAACAGATACACTCAAAATCTTGTCATTAAACTTAAATTATATATATATATATATATATATATATATATATATATATATATATAGTCAAAGACATACAAGACTGCCGCTAATGCATACTCTTGCATTTCTACCTTCCCTAATAACCAACAGAATACGACGACACAACGATTAGCGAGGATCAAACCGCAATTAATATTGAAAGAAAGCAGAATTAGGTATGCGGATATCACCTCTAGTAGTCTCGCCTGAAAATATAGGCTGCATATTTTCTACGCAGTCACGAACATTATTTTTCTGCAGCTTTCGTCACATGTATATGGCTTATAAAATTAAACAATCAATCATTGTACGGATGGTAGTAGCAATTTTTTAAATGAAGTTTGCGAGTTTGAAAGAAACATTAATCCGATCCTAGAAAATCAGTTGAACAACATGGCAAACCTACCGCCAGTCCCACGTACGGATGTGTTTGGACATTCTATGATCACCAACAGAGTACCACAGAAATCTGACCAGCCACGATCAGACTGCAATACGAATTTACAAAGAGCAAAATAATATTTGCGGCAACCAGTAATTGTTTTAATGTATTTACATGGTCGGATTGGTGTTTATATCAAGCACTTAAACTTCATTTTAACTATTTCTCTTGTATACTTGGAGCCCTTATACTTTAAATTCATTTAACGTACAATATTCAATATAGATATAAATATCTGTATTATGCTTTTTCAGGTGTGATTCTTAGGCTTTAATACTTATACAGTTATGTCATTATCTGCCATACTACTTATTGAAAATATCTAATAAATCTGTTTTAGAAATGGAGCATCTTTTGTTTTTTTACTCGGTTACTTGCGAAAAAAGTCTAACCATAATTGCCGTTATGTTTTGGAATGGTTTTAATAGCAACAACACCTTGCCAATTATAAAACACAATCAACTTCACAAAATTACCTTGACTAAAAGTTTACTAACTCTATAATCTGCTAATGTGACTTATAACCTTAAGGCCGCGCCTTCCTTAATGCACTAATGTGTTATTCATCAAAGCACAATTCAGCTAATGAAATCATTTTGAGTTATGACTTTATCAAATATATTACCACCCATAATCCATCCATCAATTTCGCTATTGATAAAATCGCGTCAGATCCAGAGAGGAGTATAAATCTTAATATAAGGGTTATAACACCTTGACGTGTGGCTTCTAGCAACTCCGGTACAGGCTCATCGAGTGTTGTTCCATCATTTCGATATACAGCACAACTGGATTTAGAAAACGGGTGTAAATATTAGGAATTTAATATAAACGAACATAAATTACCTTCGCCGTTAGTGAAGTAGTTTAAATGTCAGTATAGATTCTTGATAGCTATTATGACTATGGTGATAATTTTATTGCTATTAATATTGTTATTTTCATTTTTGTTACTAACTCATTATTGTTAATATTATAAATGCAATCAATTTTATTAGAAATAGTCATCGAAAAAAGAGTTATTAGTGGTAGCATTAGTAGTATAAGTAATATTATTATTTCAAAAAATAATAAAATTAAAAATAAAAAGAGTATTAGAAATAGTAGTGTAATTGCTATAATACTACTCCCAATAACAATAATAATAGTTATAATCAATATGATTATTATTAGTAGAAGTAGGAGAAGTAGTATTTATTGTTGCAATAGTTGTAATTGTAGTAGTAGTAGTAGTAGCCGTAGTAGTAGTAATAGTAGTAGTAGTAGTAGTAGTAGTATTAGTAGTAGTAGTAATAGAAATAGTAGTAGCTGAAGAAGACGTAACAGTAACAGTAATAGAAGAAAGATTAACAGTATTATTAATAGTGGCCGCAAAAGTGGTAGTGGTAATCGTCGTAATAGAAGCATTAGTAATATTACTAGTAGTAACAGCAGCAGTGGCAATATACGTAATAGTAAAACTAATGTAATTGTCAGTATTGTATTTTACATCAATTGTTTGGCAAACTTTTAACCTTATGAGTCCAAAATCGGTGTCATCTGTCAAATTAAAACAAAGTAACAAACTCTTGTCAAAACCGATTATAATAAAATACAAAATGCCTTTTTTTCAACTCTTTTGTTATTTTGCACTAATGGTGTTGTCTGATGCCACTGATGACACTGTGCATACAAATTTCTATTGTACACATAAGTGAAATTTCAAATAAGATAACTGAACATAATGACAATGCCCAAAGCTTCGCTTAATAAATTTAGCATATTTCTTGCTGCCTAAGCTTAATTTATTTATTGAAAAACTTGATCGCATTCTAGACGTACTAGGAGATCATTGCTGGAGGAATAAAGACTTTCTTTACAACACATTATCACGGATATTTCAAATTGTGTACGTAGATATTGCATGAATACAATTAACTGCGTTATTACTATGGATTTATTATTATGATATCTAGAATTATACTGCATAAAGCACAGAGCAATGTCGTATAAGGGTTAACATTCCTGTTGTTTGTTGTGATTTGAAATTTTTTCTCAGCAGGTTTCACGCTCAAAGTCTGAAACATCAGGTGGCCTAAAAACATGAATTCAACCATTTGGTTCGGCACTTATGACATTTTTACTCGGAAACTATTGTTAGTGTGAATTTCGCATATTGTGGAAAAAACGAAGGCCATTTGTAATATGCCAATGAGGATAATTTCCATCTTGAGCTAATTCTTATGTCGCAGAATTAAAATGAAAACGTTCTTAGTTAATGCATCGACGGAAAAATTTCCATTACGTAACAAAAGCTGTAAAAATGGCTTGGACGCTTAAAATTAAAATTTATGACAGAAAAATTGAACAAAAAATTTCTATTAAAGTTTTAATGAACTGATCTGACGCACAGAATAGATAAAAGATAGAAAAGCAGATAATTGTAAGCGATGTCATTATTTAAATTTTGCAGATAATACGGTGTTGTGATAAAACTTTAAATCAACAATTTCCCAATGCACATTCTGTGATGATTTCTGTGCTTATTAACAAGAAAACCATTTTGCTCAAAGATACACTTTGAAAAACGCGAATGATTTACTACGACTGACGCTTAACGTAGATACTAAAATAATGAAGAGCTATATGTTTGATTAAACTTGAGAAAAACTGAAATTTAAACGAATTATTTTGTCAATGGTCATCAAATTTGATGCAGTGATTTAGGATTAAAATTTTATTCAATTTATGTCCATTTCAGGTGTCCAATAAATTTTTTCTTTGAAAAACATGAAACCTTCTAACTAAAAAGAATATCTTGATTAATGATAGGCAACCAATGTTGTGTTCTAATTTGTTAAATATTTTTTAAATTGTATTTCTTCCAGCTTGCGAAACTGAAAGCATATACGCTAATTGAACTTAAACGAGTAAAACGTGAAACGGAGGAGACAACCACGAAACGTTTGGAGCAGGCCAACCTTGAGAATATTGCAACCATGAAAAAGGTAGCTGAGGAGGAGAAAACATACGCGTTATCTATGTTACATGCAGATTATTCGCAAAAACTATCAGATATGGGCTCAAAGCTTAATGATGCCGTAAGTTATTGTGGTCAAAATTAAATCTGTGTAAAAATTTCTCGTAAATATTTATAATGTAAATTTATAAAAGAAATCTTAAACTCCTTTATTTAGTTCTGTATTATAAATTTGCTGAGGCCAAAATGTCAACGAAATCGCAATTACTCATTTACTTAATTTACATGTAGGCTTTCATGTTATGAAAACCGAAATATTGCTATGCAAAAGTTGCTTTGAGAACTGAAATAATTTTTTTGCTAAAAACATCTCTCGCCTTAATTTTGTACATTCATAATAGAGGATCAAGAGAATTCGATATGACTCTTCTCATACTAAATATGTATTCATCACGAATTTTTAAATTTATATTTTCTGAAGACATTTCTAAACAATTAAAAACGCATATAATAAAATATCCACAAACATACAGATATATATATATATATATATATATATATATATATATTGAAGATTTCTGGCAGAATTTTGATTATATTAATATCTATCAATTTAAAACAATGCATGGCCTAAGTTTACAAATATAGCCCATCCATTATATATACTCTCTCTCTCCTCACTATATATATATATATATTTGTATATATATAATTTTTTGACAATTTATATTTCATATTTCTTAGCCGGGAACTATCACTATTTCTAAAAACGCTATATATAATCCAAAGATAAATTTTATTCGAATTTTACAATTTTCTTAGTAGAAGACCAGAATTTTTATTTAATTCTAAACCGTAAAGGACTAGCACTGGACCATGCATACCGGGTATAAATTTTTTTGTTTCTTCCGCTGGAAATGCAGCGAAAATTTGGTTTTTACATGATGCATATTGTGATTAACACGGAATTATTCTCAGTTCCTATTTTTAATGCATATGTATAGGTACCCATTTTCTGGTACCTTCTTGATACACTGCTCATCATACAAGTAAAGGCGAAATGATAAGGAAAATTTGTAACCTTATTTTAGTCGACCAATATGTAATTATTACTGACTTATTACCAATCTATACCTTTGTTTCACTAGATTGGAGCACTTCGCGTACTTGCGTGCGGGAATTTGCTAGTTAATCAGTCAAATAGAATTACATACCATTTTCATACACCGGACTGACTGTTTTATTCTTACCGTTAAAATGACGTTAGTAAGGGTGATTTTAGTTGTCAGAAGGGAGCAATGTATTAAAAATAAACCAGTTGTACATTTATGCCAAGGCTTTGGGATATAAGTTAGGAAAATAAAAGACTTCATTTAAATATTCAGTAAAATTAAACGAATTAGTGGTAAATGTACTTACAACATCCACCAAAGTTGGCTCTTAACTCACGACAGTAAACACTATTGTTCAAAGATTGCTTTACTCTGACTCCCATATTTAATATCTGCCAAACAATGACTTTTTGTTGTTAATTATTCTAGATTACAGATTTTCTTCCGATACTAATGATTTGAATTAAACTTAAGACGGATTCCAGAGTATGTATAACATCTATAAATATCACTTTACAATTTGTTACCCTGTGTAATTAATTTTACATCGAAAATCGTTAAATCCTCCGCAGGCTCTCTTTCTATCATAAATTAGTGTACATTCATTTGCTTAATTAAGATTAAAAAACCTATTATATCTTCATCGCCACGATTTCCGATATCTAATATATTGTATAAGAACCATAAATAACATTGGAGCCTTAGAGGTGCCCAGTCTAGAAATCATATTTTCTAAATGGTTCACAAATGATCTTTGAAGACGAAGAGGCCCCGTTGGCCTTTAGTGCCAATGAATTATTATTTTCAACAGCAAGAATAACACACTGCTTCCAAAATTTGAAATTTTCCTTTAGGGAAGAAGAACACCACAAATTCACGAATATATACCCAACAAAAATTCCCAGAAAAAAACAGGATCAGGGTAAAGAAAACGCAAATGTTAGTCGATTTATCCCAAACAAATGAAGAAGAAAGTCAATTTATTTATACCCCAAAAAAATCAGATAAATAATCAATATCCTGGCGCGGTCGCCAATTTTGTAAACGCCCCGGCTTCAAGTAAATGCCGTACGACGTTACAAACTCGGTTAAGGTGCTCTGAATAGAGATTAGTTACTGATATGGGGGCCCTTAAGAGGGCCGGGTAATGCGTTCGCTTTAAGTCTTCAGCGTTGAAGATGTCCTAGAGCCTTGGGTGGACTCTGGTTGATTTGTTGCTCCCGTGGTTGAGCTGTGATCGTGTTGTGGATGGTGTCCTGCAGGTCCTGCACTCAATTGGCTCGTCTCTCCGGTATCCCGCAACAAGATGAGTAGATACTGACAGCCGACAGAGCGCACACGTATTGACAACCGACAGAACGCACACGCGTGAAGCAGGTAGAAGGCAAATGCCACAACTGACTTGCATGGTAAATTACCGTGCTTAAATAGCATGCAATATGTGTACTTGCATACTATTGGTTAAACGTGGTTAAACGTGGTTAAACGGCAATTTGCTTTTTTCTCATTGGTGCAACGTAAATAAATTTGAATTTAATTTACGCAATATGTCGGCGATTGATTTGTGTCGTTACAGTTGCTTTGGTTAGTCTTTCCTTAAAATGAATACTTATTGGTTTAGCTTTTGACATGAAATTCTTGCTACCCCTCCACAATTTGTGATAGAACAGATGCCTTGCCTCAATGGTTGGTGCAATTGAGTTGATGCATAACGATAGGATTTGATAATAGAAAGGTTTCCAGAATCAACTAAGCATCACATTTGTCAGCAAACTTAATTTGTCTTAAGAAACCGATATCGTTCTTGTTAGGCACTTATGTTTAATGACCAAAAATGTCTAGAAACTGATCTACTGTATGTGTTCCATTTTCTATCTTATGCTATGGTAAGTTTAGAACGGAAGAATATATTTATATTTAGGTGAACTATAGGATTGATTTTGTTCGACACATTAAGATTTTGAGCACATCTGAAGCCAAACCCTATTTTGTGTTAATTATGAGAAAATGCATTCGATTGCCAATTATGAAGCTCCATGGTTAGTTGAGTGATAACTTATTGAGCATTGAAGACTTCGCAAAATCTAGATTTAAAACGCGCATAACATTTGTAAAAACTATATTTGACTGTTATATTTGAATCTCTTAGCTTTAAAAGTAATGTAATAAATACATCAAACACTTAATTTATGTTCAGGCGAATCTCTGCTTTGAAATCTTGAAATCATTTAGCTGACATGGCAAATCGGCTTCTTTATGTACGCGATATAATGGGATTCCATGAAGAATCCAAACATTTCATCGAGTTAACGAGAGTTAATTGAAAATCATATCTTAAATTCTTAATCTTTGTGAAATTTTGATTGTCATTTCGCTTGGATCATCCGCAAAAATACGGTATTTAGGATATTTTTAGATATATCTTTAGTAATACATCAACTTAAGGTTATTGCGCAACCTTTTGAAATTATTAATCATACCGTTCGTTTTCATAAACCTGTATTATTCAGCATTAAATCAATGTTGAAGAATTCTAATTCTAATTTAAATTTGTTTGTGGCTATTGATTAAAATATATTTATAATTTAATACTTCGAAGATTGGTTCATGTTAGTCAGAGTGCAAATTATATAGCGTTTCAAAGAAAGCATCGTATTAAATCATTTCATTAGCTTCATCATGAAATTCTCTAACAGTTCATGCAAAGCAAATCTACTTGGTGTCTGTTAGCCTTTGTAAAGCAGATATCATTTTTTGTTCTGTTATCCATAGTTATCGCAATTAAAGGAGCAGAAGATCTGTTTGGAAAATGCCGAGTCAGAGCTCAGGTTGGAGAGAGACAACATCAGAATTGGTGACGAGAAACGGTCGATCATGGAGGTGCAACTCGAACGCTTAGAGCGAGAACTCAATGACGCTAGACATAAGTGAGTGAGACAAGGAAAGGCAACCGGTGTATATACAACCAGAAGAACTATCCTCATAAATATTATTAGCTTCAATGTCCTCAAACTCCGGCAAGAAATTTGCACTAAGTCCTTTGGAATCTTCTATTTTTATAAAATGTGAAAACTTTCACCAAACAACGACAGCAACAATGACATAAAATAGCCTTACAATTAGTTTATTTTATATGCAACCCTGCACACACAAAATGAAATGATGGTATTTCTATGACAGCTGAACATGAAGGTCAAATTTTGTACATTGAGGGAATGGCCACCGTTCAAACTTCAAAACAATCAGCAACATTTGGAGACAACAAAACTTTCTCTTAAACTCAATCTAAACCGCTTTTAAATTTAACATATAATACATTCTCAATAAACTTTCATTCGTTTACACGAAATATTCGATCCCCAGATATGCACGAAGTTGTTTAAAGTTCTGCTGTATCGCAGTTTCGGTGACAATACACAAATAGGTCAGAATATATTCTTCTGTACAATACTTCAATAGGTATTCTGCTCTAAAAGGTAGGTGCGTTTTCTTATGAAATAAGGATTGAGCATGTGCTGTCGGTACAAACTAAACTTAACATACGATAGCATATGATCTAATAGACTGGTCTTTTCTTTAGCAAGAATTGCCGCAGCTGTGAGTTGGTTCTGATGGCATTTGGTTCAAAGTCCAACTACTCAACCCCTATGTCATGGAACCCGCGCATAAAATACAATTTTCAGTTATACTATAATTTATATTTATGTACTAAGATTTTTTTTTCTATGTGAACGTATGTATTATACAATCCACAGAAGAATAAATAAGTAATATATACACCACGAACTAACACTTCGGTTAATATTTATGTTAGTTTTGGAAATTATACATAAGGAGTATATTCTGCGAACTACCGAGTTAGTTTATTTGCGTTTGTATTAAATTTGCCATGAGGTTTATCCTTCTTATGAAGTAATAAAGACGAAAATAGAAGCTATGTGTTTCAATTCAATTCATCTTGGCCTACAAGTTGTTTTTGTCGTGCGATACCGCAATACCGCAGTCTATGTTTTAAGCAGAAGTTGAATGCTTGTTCCATTTAAGCACGAAATGAATGTGCACAGGAGATTTTACTCTCCGTGCATGCTGACTTCTGTTTATCCTTCTGGTTCTATTTGAACTTTTTTGTATTAGGCGCGCTATTGTGTTAGTAACTGATACCTTTTTGAAATCGTTGAGTACCGGATACTAACACTATGGTTTCCGAATCGGTACATGATACCAACCTGATGGATATAAATTTATGCTAAAGTTCACCCAAATTGAGAATTACAACAATTTCCGAACACCTGTTACTCCAGTTAAACCATACACTCTGGTCTTCATCGATATCAGTTATCACATTTCGCGGTAAGCATGACATCATTCAATTCAATATATTACAGTTAAATACTGTTTGTTGCGAAGAATTAATATATGCAAGTATGTATTAGGTTTTGCGAACCTAGTAACAAATTAGTTCAGTTGTGACCAGAAGGATAAACCAAAGGCAGCATGAACGGAAAGTATAATCTCATGCACATTCGTTTCGTGCTTACTGGCGACTCATCTGTAGGAGCCGGTAATACGCCCTTTAACCACTATATATTCGGTAGAAGAATGTGGAATAATAGGACGGTATAATCTCCTAGACGAATGTGTAAACCTGTAATAGTGAAGCTAACATAATCTGAAGTCAACGACAATACGACTTGAATGCTAACTCACACTATATAATATATATACCGAGTCTGTAACGGATACTAACACTATGGCTATTGTGTTAGTAACTGATACCTTTTTGAAATCGATGAGTACAGGATACTAACACTATGGTTTCCGAGTCGGTACATGATACCAACCTGATGGATATAAATTTGTGCTAAGGTTCACCCAAATTGAGAATTACAACAATTTCCAAACATCTGTTACTCCAGTTAAACCATACACTCTGGCCTTCATCGATATCAGTTATCACATTTCGCGGTAAGCATGACATCATTCAATTCAATATATTACAGTAAAATACTGTTTGTTGCGAAGAGCTAATATATATGCAAGTATGTATTAGGTTTTGCGAACCTAGTAACAAATTAGTTTAGTTGTGACTAGAAGGATAAACCAAAGGCAGCATGAACGAAAAGTATAATCTCATGCACATTCGTTTCGTGCTTACTGGCGACTCATCAGTAGGAGCCGGTATTACGCCCTTTAACCACTATATATTTGCTAGAAGAATGTGGAATAATAGGACGGTACAATCTCCTAGACGAATGTGTAAACCTGTAATAGTGAAGCTAGCATCATCTAAAGTCAACGACAGTGCGACTTCAATGCAAACTCACACTATATAATATATATACCGAGTCTGTAAAGGATAATAACACTATGGCCATTGTGTTAGTAACTGATACCTTTTTTGAAATCGATGAGTACCTGATACTAACACCATGGTTTACGAGTCGGTACATGATACCAACCTGATGGATATAAATTTATGCTAAAGTTCACCCAAATTGAGAATTACAAAAATTTCCAAACACCTGTTACTCCAGTTAAACCATACACTCTGGCCTTCATCGATATCAGTTATCACATTTCGCGGTAAGCATGACATCATTCAATTCAATATATTACAGTTAAATACTGTTTGTTGTGAAGAACTAATATATAGGCAAGTATGTATTAGGTTTTGCGAACCTAGTAACAAATTAGTTCAGTTGTGACCAGAAGGATAAACCAAAGACAGTATGAACGGAAAGTATAATCTCATGCACATTCGTTTCGTGCTTACTGGCGACTCATCAGTAGGAGCCGGTATTAGGCCCTTTAACCACTATATATTTGGTAGAAGAATGTGGAATAATAGGACGGTACAATCTCCTAGACGATTGTGTAAACCTGTAATAGTGAAGCTAACATAATCTAAAGTCAACGACAATACGACTTCAATGCTAACTCACACCATATAATATATATACCGAGTCTGTAAAGGATACTAACACTATGGCTATTGTGTTAGTAACTGACACCTTTTTTAATCGATGAGTACCGGATACTAACACCATGGTTTCCGAGTCGGTACATGATACCAACCTGATGGATATAAATTTATGCTAAAGTTCACCCAAATTGAGAATTACAAGAATTTCCGAACACCTGTTACTCTAGTTAAACCATACACGCTGGCCTTCATCGATATCAGTTATCACATTTCGCGGTAAGCATGACATCATTCAATTCAATATATTATAGTTAAATACTGTTTGTTGCGAAGAACTAATATATATGCAAGTATGTATTAGGTTTTGCGAACCTAGTAACAAATTTGTTCAGTTGTGACCAGAAGGATATACCAAAGGCAGCATGAATTGAAAGTATAATCTCATGCACATTCGTTTCGTGCTTACTGGCGACTCATCAGTAGGAACCGGTATTACGCCCCTTAACCACTATATATTTGGTAGAAGAATGTGGAATAATAGGACGGTACAATCTCCTAGACGAATGTGTAAACTGTAATAGTGAAGCTAACATAATCTGAAGTCAACGACAATACGACTTCAATGCTAACTCACACCATATAATATATATACGGAGTCTGTAAAGGATACTAACACTATGGCCATTGTGTTAGTAACTGATACCTCTTTTGAAATCGATGAGTACCGGATACTAACACTATGGTTTCCGAGTCGGTACATGATACCAACCTGATGGATATAAATTTACGCTAAAGTTCACCCAAATTGAGAATTACAACAATTTCCGAACACCTGTTACTCCAGTTAAACCATACACTCTGGCCTTCATCGATATCAGTTATCACATTTCGCGGTAAGTATGACATCATTCAATTCAATATATTACAGTTAAATACTGTTTGTTGCGAAGAGCTAATATATATATGTATGTATTAGGTTTTGCGAACCTAGTAACAAATTAGTTCAGTTGTGACCAGAAGGATAAACCAAAGACAGCATGAACGGAAAGTATAATCTCATGCACAGTAGATCAGCTGTTAAAATTTGCATACAATGTCAGAGAAACAATCCACAGAACAGGGCCCTTAGAAACATTTATTTGGTTTGGATAGTCTGGGAAACACTGTTCCTAACCAACCTTGTTGGATGCTGTGTTGCATATGCCTTTGTGCTTATTCAACAGTTAGGGATTACATTACTAATATTAATGCAAATTTTGGAGTTGTGATATGCAAAGAAAATGAAGTTAAAATTTTTTTTTTCTTGTTCACATTCATAATTACTTGCGCCCTGTAGACGGCTGGGCTTATTATAAAATGCATAAAAGCTTAATTATCTTTTATAAATTATTCTTTGGTAGAACAAAATCGGTCGAGAAGGAGTATGAAATTGCAAGAAGCCGTCTACAGCACGACACGAATCAGATGAAAGAAATGTTTGAACAGAACCTTCAAGACGCTGAATCGGAACACTCTAGAATATGCGGAATTCTGACACAGAATGTTCATCATCTGGACGCAAAAGTGAGTAATTGAAATTCTAGACAGTCTATTTTTACACATCAATAGGCTTTATTTTCTTTAAATAAGTTAATATGTGTTTGATGGCTTCTGTCTGTACATTTTTGGGCATTAATTTGGCAGAGCTGAACAATTTAATAACCGAAGAGTTTCGCAAGTGTTTGGTGCCTTCTGGCTACTTTTCAGTAGATCTGGCATTCTACCTCAACGTAAAAATTAAATTTAAAAAAAATTTAGCAAAGAAAAATTTGACTTATCGCAATCTGTCAGTTAGGTTAACGCAAAGGACATACACTAACCTCCTATCCATCGAATTTTCGTACTTCACAGATTTTGCACAATGTACGACGAGTGTATGATATGTTCTTGTACTACGATTGCTTCATTTTTACGTTCCCCGATATCACTAGGATGCGCATAATTTTAGGAGATTGCATCTTCATTTCGTAGTACATTCAGTGATTTATTATAAAATAAGCTTTAAGATTATCATATTTTCCTAGATATGAAAAGGTAGCAAGAGCAAAAGCCAAGTGTAATTGAGCAAAATCTGTTTGATAATGATATAATCTACAAGTATTAAAGTAGCAATTAAATACTGTTTTTTGCGAAGAGCTAATATATATGCAAGTATGTATTAGGTGTTGCAAGTTTGTTTGTTGTTATGTTATAGATAATGAAAAGCTTGCTTTTCATTTAAATAACGTTGGTGTACCTGGTAAAAACACAAAATCTAGTTTTAATTAACGAGCTACAAAAAATTAGTGCACAGAGGAAAACTGATTATCGAGAATCAAACCGCAATGTTGACATGAAATCTGGGAATCAGTAATGGATCTCTTAACGCCTAAGTAACCTTGCACATGTTTTACTTTATTCACACTTCCATTCATGAAAATATTGTGATCTGAATTTGTACGGATTATTTATTAACTTGGTTCAATCGTTTTTATATTCTTAGTTAGCGACTGATATAATTGAACCAAAAAATGAAATATCTAAGATCTCGAAAATATTCGTGCAGGCTGTAGTTTATTAAAAACAAGTTCTAGTTTAAGCAATGCATTACTGTTAAAATCAAGAAGGACCACTTTACTTATATAACCTGTACCGAGTAAAAATTTGAATAACCGCTTATTGTTTTGGATGGATGTGTTATCATCTTTACTTAAAAATTGCTCTAAAGATTCAAAGTGTCAAATAATGAGATTGAAAACTTAGTTATCCCTAGTGTTGTTCGAGACATACATAATAATGGTATTCTTTCATACATGATTTATTTCTCAATTAAAATTAGACACATAGTGCAAATAATGATATATTTATTATAAGAACTAAAATTACACATGGTTCAATAATGCACAGCCCGAAAAAGATTTCAATTTATGACATGTGTTATGTTGAAGATGAGCAATTCACGCGAATCCTAGACGCGGTGTGTATAATTTTGAGGTAGAAGAAGATATTGTCATTGAGGCAACAGAGCGAGCCAAATAATACTACAATTATAAAATTTCTGATACGATACTGTTGTAAAAATTATTTCGTTAGCATATTACAATTCACTTGTTCGGATAAGATAGCCTAATTTTTTTGTTTTGAATTTATTCTGTGCCATCGTGAGTATTAATGCAGAACTTTTTAAAATTTAGGTATTAGTTTTAGTTGAGAAATCTATATGGCTTTTTTAATTTGAATTTAGAAATAAATAATGTGTTGAAACATATATTTATTATAAAGCACGTGTGTAAAATATAATTAATACTGTGTAATAAATACCTAATTTAAAATATATTATTGCTTCAATACATGTTTTATTTCTGAATTAAACTTAACTGCGTCTGCGATTCTGTATAGTTTGCAATGACACTGCCTACTTGGTTAGAAACAGGTGAACTTATTTTATGTCATTTATAATATAATAGAATAGTATTGAATTCGCCCTTATCTTATTATATATATATATATATATATATATATATATATATATATATATATATGCATAGCCAAGCCTGAATATGGAATTATAATAAAAATGATCCAAAATTAGGATATTAACACGGGATTTATATTTCCCAAATGGGAATTCAATAGCCAATAAAATGTAGCCCATTATTTATTGATTTAAAGCCCATCTTCATTTTATACTTAGTATAAGTTTAAAATATTCTAAACGAATATGATACTCCAGTATGTTTTTTGTATACATTTCACTTACTTATACAAATGTTAAATTTATTTAGATAATCAGATTCGAAAGCAGACGTTCTCCGGCTCGAGCCCTGTTCGTGGCAAATTATAGCCAGTACGTGGTGAGATCCCAAAAATGACGAAACCTGTCTACTGGATGAATTGCCTTTTAAACACTATAAAATTCTTAGTTTATACTGACAAATGTGTGTTATAAATGGGTCAGGTATTTATATTAAGTAGGTAACCTTGATTATATTAAATGCTATCGCCGCCCGCGCAACCAATGTGCAATACCATTTCCCTATGGAGTATGACGTCTGTTAAGTAATAGCAGATTGGGGACGGTTAGTTGGAACTTTGTGTCTAAATGGATTTCATATGAGCTTCACCTAAAAAAATAAAAGACTAACCATGTTACATTAGTTAGTATATAAGTGAAAATTGTGTGCAGTGTACGGCAGGGTGCCTCAGTGGTTAGAGCACCCGAATCCGAAGCAGACGTGCCCAGGTTCGAGCCCTGTCGACGGAAAATTCTGAACAGTACGTGATGAGTTTCCAATAAGGACAAAACTGAACAAATGGATGAATTGCGTAGTCAACACTATACAATACTTAGTTTATACCGACAAATGTATGTACATAATTTCTCAGGTGTTTTGCTATTACTATTGTTCTTTATGTTGTTGTTGTTGTGTGTCTTGCTCCTGTTTTTGTTGTTAATGTTGCTATTGCCTGTCTTGATTGTGTTATTAATGCTGTGTTCTAATGTCGACTGCGTTGGAATTATATTAATTATTGTTGAATCTGGTTCTGCTGTTCGGATTTTTGCTTTTTTCGGCGCTTGCTACAAATTTTTCTAGACCAAATACTAAGAGCCAGATTGATGTGCATTCGACTGTAAAAGTTATGCACAATTAGACTTTTCTCTATGTGCATGCTATTTCAAACATTTACCAAGAGTTATCGTTTGAAAGATTGTGGACTGTCGGCGTCATAATGAAGCATGCCGTGATTTTCGATCGTGGGTCGTCGCTTTGTAATATTAGTTTCGCAAAGATCCGATTGATCTCAGTTTACAAGAACGCATTATGTTCTTCTTTGTTGTGGCTGGGTGCTGAATTAACCTCCAGAGGCTCCAACATCGTTCATACTAAACACTGGAAATGAGGTACCATCTAATTTTCGTTGACTGACAATGTTTCGATTCCTCCTGTCCAGAATCATGATTAGACCTCTAATCACGCATACAGAGAGGATTTCTGTAAGAATAATTGCATAAGTACCCTGGCAAACAATAAGCAGTGAGCATGTTGTTGCAAAATCTGATATTAAGCTGCATCTGCATAAGTGTCAACATAGCTCTAGTGGTAAGAAAAAATTAAAATCCAGAATTCAAACAAGAATTCAATCATTTTTGCCTATTTTGAACTTATTTTAATGGAACGTCATGAGGCAAGATACTGTTGTCATAAAACTAAGGTCATCGCAACATTATGCTTGCACACCTCCGTCGAACCAGTTTATCCTAATCATGTTACATTTAATTGGAAAACGAAAATGCGTTCCAACAGAAAGAATATCGGAAAAATGTGTCACGTCTTTGAATACAGTTTTATTAGGCACAATTTTTTGTTTACTGTGAAAATGTTGATTGATTTGTATTCAAGTAATGCAAAAGGCAACATAATGTATATATATATATATATATGTATATACTTCTCAGTATACCGCGTCAGCTAAGTTCATCAAGGCAGTATATCCAGAAGATTTGTTGTGCACTTATTCGGACCTTTTAAAGAATTGTCCAGAATTTACCGTGCACTAGACATAAACCATGGCAAAAATGCTTCAGTGTCTGGAACTTTGTCCAATGCGCCACCCCCGGCCGCATAATACGCGCAGTTTCCTGTTACATTTCAGCCTATATTGCTGGTTTGCTCTTCCGTCATGTGGAGTATATGGGGCATCCCTTTCTGCCTATAGTTCCAATTGGTCACGCCTAATCTGTCATTTTGAACATGCCATCTGGCGAATTGATTTTGAGTTGACAATTTATGGCACAATATTTATTATATATATTGGTCAGTATAAGTTCATCATTGTTCAAAGAAGAAAGTTCTAAACAAAATCAAGTTATTAGATAAATAAAAATTACGTGTAATATGCAGCAGGTATGCTAAAATTGAAAGTCTCTGACTCTAATGCAAATGTGCCCTGGTTCAAGTCTTCAGAGAAAATTTAGATGAAAATTGAGGAGTTCTAATAAAACGAAACTGGTCTATTGATAAATGGCTACTGATAACTTAGCAATACGTACTATGTCTAATATATATATATATATATATATATATATATATATATATAATGAAAATCTTCTATATTTTCAATTCAAAAATCGCTTCCCAGTTTTACATTGTGATTGGTGCACAATAGGATGAGGTGACCAATTGGAACTGTAGTTCGAATGAGATGTCACATAGGTCCACTCGAAGAAATGACCACAAACAACATTATTTGGTATATCAATTATATATTGCATATTGCATGCAACAGAGGTGGTTCAATGGATTGAGTCCCAGATTCTGAAACAAATTTGCCATGTTTCGAACTCCGTCCGCGTCAAATTCCGGACAGTATCTGAACAGCTCCTAATAAGAATGTAACCAGCCTATTGGGAGAACTGGCATTGCTAACTTAGGTAACGCTTAATTGATAGTGACAAATATCTATGTATATATATATATATATATATATATATATATATTTATTTTTATTTTTTATTAGTTGATAAGAAAGTGTAAAGGTGTATGTCTGTGTATGTGTCTGTTTGTATGAAAGTCTTCTTCTTGCTGTATTGAAAAGTGATATCTGGGATCTGATCATTCTTTATTGATGGATTCAGAGTTAAACAACTGTTCGCAATGTTGGCCACATGTGTCTGAATGTTTTCCCGAATGTAATCTTTCGTTTCTCCTTGTTCCGCAGTTTTATTTTGTCCACTTGGTAACCTGATCCCAGACATCACTTTACAATTACATGAAAACAGTCAAACCCAGATAAACATACAGATGCACACCTACTAATCAAACCAATTTAAAAATAGGTGTAAAACCGATTCAGATTTGTTTCCACCCACATAATCAAAGGAAAACCCAGGATGTATATAAAGGAAATATTTATTTTTATATAAGTCGATATGATTGCCATGGGCCATTTGTCGCATAATTGTGCTCTAAAATGAATTGCAACCAAAACAACTAAAATGAAATCTGATTTATCCTTGGCGTGTTTTTTAGGTTGATATAAAATAAATATGTGATGATTGACGCGGTAAAACGTTTTCCTATGGATAAATTTTCAATTTATTTTAGATTCTGCATTGTATAGATTAAAAAAAAATATATATATATATATACATATATATATATATACATATATATAACTAATTAAAATTTTAGCTGGCCGATATGACAAAACAGACGGAAAGTCTTTGCCGTGCTCACGAATTTGAGCTCGTTGCAGCTGCTTCAACAGCTAGGCAACAAGGCCTTGACTCTTTAGCACCGCGAATAAATGAGCTAACGCTAAAGCTGGCAAGAGCAGAGACAATGGTACATGATACAAAGGTAATCTGGAATGAGAATAAGACATAAACGGTGCCGTATTTTGACACGTTTTTCTTATATTAGTTTGAAGCATAAATAATTTGTTTTTATAACATCGTTTCAAAAAACCTGGTGAAATGTAGTCATTTTGCTCAAGCCAACAAATAACATTAACATACATTTTCGAAATACGTGATTTCATAAACTCTATCTTTGCACTGGCGTGTATTTACATTCTCAGCATATGGCACTTGATTAAAATACATCCTTGGGAGCCAAAACTCTGATGACAATATTCGTTTTAGAGGCATAGTTACGGCTCCTACTCAAACATAGCTAATGAGCGTGGAGTGCTGGAGTCAACGGGATTATATTTTTAAAATATATATTTAGATGGCTTCGAAGTCTCAATGTCGAAGACTTCATTTGAAATCAGTTCTACTACTGCAGGTTTACGCATTCGTATAGGTGATTGTACCGCCCAATTTTCTCACATTTCTCACCCATCTAAATGGTGGATAAAGGGCGTAGTACCGACTCCTATTGATAAATCGCCAGTAAGTACGAATCGTTTGTGTAGTTGAGATTATGCACTCCATTCATGCTGACTTTGGTTTAATCTGCCGGTCCATTTGAACTAATTTGTTACTAGATGCGCAACACCTAATACATAATTACATCCTTTGTTCTTAGTAGCTTTGGCATATGCTCTTGGTTATGTTTAATCAAGTCGTTAATAGGTACGCCTTGTCTCATACATAAAGACACTTATATATGTTCATCAATGCAATAAATAATAAATATAGTATTAATGTTTTATTTGAAGCATAAACGCTGTAAATAATTAAAATAGTTGTAATTACAGTGCCATAACGCGATAGCATCTTATTTAAGGGATAAATCACATTTGTTGAGAATTCTAAAAATATGTAAAATTTATTTCGTAAGATAAAACCGGTGCTTAATGTACATGCGGGAAACAAATAAGACTTAAAAATGAGATATTTTACAATATCGTTATTGAAACAAAGGCAATTTCTATTTTCATCTTAATACAGAAATCAAAATTTCAAGTCAATTGAAAGTTTCATATAATGCATCCATTAAAAATGATTTTAAGCAAAAATTAATCACCATTTTAATTTTAAGCTAACTGCTTGTCGAATTACCAATTTTACGCGACAGTTTAGTGTATATCCACTATATATTTTGGTGGGTATAGGGCGTAATACCCGCTTCACGGATCGTATGCGTACACGAGATTATATCTTTACTTGATTATATAATGCGATCTTATTGTGAATTAAAAGTCTGACTGATACAAAAAGTCAATATTTTTATGTTTGCATTACTGCTGTTCCTGATTATTGATGTTTTCTATATTCTAACAATAATTGATTGCGCGGATGGTGGTAACACTTCTTTGAATCAAGTTTGCGAACTTGAAGTAAACACCAGTCCCATTGTATTTAACCAGTCGTCGAACAACATAACGAAACTACCGCCAGCCGCAACGCACTGACGCGTTTCGACCTTCCATGATCATTATCAGAGTACGATGGCAAACAGACTATCGAATATAGTCAGTAGTAGTTTTGTTATGTTGTTCGAAGACTGGTTAAATATAATGAGATTGGTGTTTACTTCAAGCACGCAAACTTGATTTAAAGAATTGTTACCAACACCCGCGCAATCAATTATTGTTAAATTGTACTGTCTATATATTTATATGTGGCTAAAGTTGCAAACAATTAAAGTTTGTGACTGCAAAGAAATTTTTTTTTGCGAGCTGCACCAACATCTGTCATATAAAATATATCTTAATAGCATATTTTTATCGTTTTAATATTCTGTTTACATTTTGCATATATGACTACGTAACTGAGATTGTGGATATGGGTTTCAATTTCAGGAAGAGCTGGCGCGCTGTCGTGTTCAGCTTACAACTCAGAAACAGGCCTATGAAACACAGTTGACAGAACAACGTCAAATGACAGAACGCATTGTGACAGCATGGCGTGAACGACTCATGGAAACGGAACAACGCTTTCAAATGGAGCAACGTTGGCGCCAAGTGATAAGCGAACGACACGATCAGACAGAACGCGATTTGGCCAGCGGTAAATTGGCCAAACGTCTAGCTGATTGTGTAGTAACCAGCATGCGTGAAAACAACGGTAAATCAGGGGTATTATAGAAAATATTATTTTTGTGAAATTCTTTCACCATTAAATGCTATTGTGCGCTCTTATATCAGAACAAAACATAAATAAATTTATCTACATATATGAAAATACAATTTCGAAGCCAGTTGCAAGTAAGGTGTTAAATAATGCATGTATTTTATCAATAATAACCACCAAAAATGTGTTAATATTTGAATTTATCATGATCTCTTTTAATCATTACTTGCATATGCTTACATTCTATGTGTAAGTGAAAGTCTTTAACGCAACAAATTATCGCAATCATGTTTCGTATGGTTCATAGGAATATTAAATCAGATATGACCCTTAATGAGGCCGCTGAAATATTCTTTATGGATTTAAGCGTTACTGTAGAATTCTAAAAGGAACGTTGGTGGCAACGATGGCATTTGGGAACCTTTAGTATCTGCACTATTATAGTTTCTGACGATTATCACTAAATTAATAAATTATCTGCAATCTCTGTACGTCGAATGATTACTGCTTAAAACATGTTTTTTTAAAACGAAAATTGATTGCGCGGGATTTAATAACAATTATACAAATTAAGGTTACGATCTTGACATAAACCACAGTCCCGTTATATGCATATATTTGTCAGCATAAGCTAACAATTAAGTAGCTTAGAAAAGGCAATTCATCCAGTAGACCGGGTTCGTTTTTATTACAAATTCCCCATGTATTGTCCAGAGTACATCTGGTTCAGAACCTGTTGCTCTAGCCTCTGAGCCATCCTGCAGCAGTTATCACTGCTTGCGCAACCAATGTTCGTTTAATTGACAATTTATTTGTGTGGTAAGCTTACCATTGAAATAGGCTTCCGAAACAGGGAGTCAAAATATCCGGAGTAAAAATGAAACAGTGGGTACAAACACCTTGTAGCGCATAATAAAGGCCAGGTAATTAGCTATTCCCTGCCGCGCAAATGTATCGTTTTAAAAAGAAAAATTTCAATAACTGGATAATTAACAAATCTGTGAATGCGCTGGTGTGACAGCAGGTATTGATACAAAGGTTTCGGACTTGAAGTAAAAACAAATCAAATTTTTCACGCGTCCCAAAACAGAAAAACTACCGCCTGTCTCATCAATTATTACTTATAGTTTTACTTCAATAATTAGCGCATAATGAATAAAAACCGATTAGCGGGTTTCAAAAGTACGTTCATCTAACTTGATTACGGTTTACTCACAGTTATCTAGTATACTATCAAACGCATGAGTATATATATAAATGTGGAGAGTTTTGATACGTAGTGTGGTCGATTAATAATGTAATTGATGTTTATTTTAAGTTTCAAAACTTGATTTAAATTAAAGAGTTAATTGGTTGCATTATAAATCAGGATTTCAGGAAAAGACGAGAGAGAGAGAGAGCGCGCGCGTGATCGACTAAAAATAATAATATCGAAATGATTAGTGTGGATATAATTAGCATGTGTTGAAATTAATCATTATTCTGAATATAAAACTGATTAATTTTTCATTTCATGAAATTCCTTATAATTTTTAATCACTAACAAGGTGACATTAAGGCTTTACGAACGGCTCTGGAGAAGGCAAATACAACCATGATTGAAGAAAAGCGGCTACATTTATTCGAAAAACATTCTATGGCTAAGGAACAGGCTGAACAAATAAAGAAAGTTAGTTGTTATTTCTGTTTAGCATATCATTTGCGTTTAATAATATTTCAAAGTTAGGATTTAAGCCCATAGAATAAGTTAATCGAACATTCGTTGCGTGGGTGGCTATATTAGTTATTAAATCAAGGTTGCGATATTAATATAAACACTAGTCACATGATTTGCATACATTTGTCAGTACTAAGCATTGAATAATGTAGAAAATGTAATTTATCCAGTAGACCAGTTGCGTCCTTATTGGTAAAACTTTACGCACTACCCAGAACTTGCAGAGGACAGGGCTCGAATCTAGGCAGGTTAGCTTTGTAGTCTGTTGTTCTAACTATGGAGCCACTATGCCAGACTTAGAAGATATAGCAACATATTCCGAAGAAAACTTATCTAGGTTCGACATTATGTAATGCTCTGTTTGTACTGACACATTTATGTATATAATGGGACTGATGAGTATATCCAGATCGCAACCTTGATTTTATAAATAAAATTAGTGTTTATTTTAGTAATAAAAACTTGATTTGGATAAATGTATATTGCTTTACATTATGTTTTATCATCTGTTTCTCCTAATTTATGTAAAAATAAAGTATTTTGCTTTGTCAATTTAAGTTCCTTTGCCTGTAGCACCACTATGAATGTATGAATATATATTTCACTACTAGGAATAAATCCAACGTCTGCATACGATAATCAATGTAATACTTTCTATTTATAAGTCAAATTATTAGGTCTATTGAAGAATTATGAAATAGCGGTTAAATCAGATTTTATTTTATTTCAACAAAAGCTAAGCTTCTTAGAGGGAAGTTTACTGGATTAACCTATCGTAATTAATTTCTTTATAAATATATTGATGAAATTCTGAAAGGAATTTACGGAGGCAAAGATGAGTAATCTATTTCAATAATGTCAGGTAAACTAAAAATTTATTTCTCTTCTTCTCATCAAGTGTCTATAATTAAAAAACATTTTCATATTTTCCAAATTCAAAACAGACAAAAATTTAAATTGTGGGAGAAATATAAATAGGTTAATTTGCAATCACTTAATACAACGTCTTAAATGCAATCTCAATGCATGTACATTTTCCTCAACTCACATAAATATAATTTCAATTTGTTATCTCACAGTACTTTATAAATTGCTAACTCAGTTCTGTTTTTCATTTGTAATATAATTAAAAAGTAATATCTAACGAGCATACGTGAACAAACGTAAAAATCTCGTGTATTTGATGGAATCATTTTAATTGCAAAAATGCATTTTATGAATTTTTCGCCAGATTTTTCAATTGAAGACAAAAAAGTAATATTGAACATACTAGAAAAAGGCATAAAACTATTAGATTTAAGTGAGGTGATATGAAGAGGTATTGGCACATGTGCGCTTAACCAATCACACATTTATATTGCTTAAACAAAAATAAAGCACTATCGATAGACCGAAATTATTGGATTTTCGTTTCGAAAAACACGATTTTTATTTTGTTGCTGCATTGTAACTGTTATTGGAACAAGCAGCCGAATTAGAACCAATCCTAATGGAATGAAAATTCTGGTTTGAACAACTTTTTTCGATCAGGCTTCATATTTGTTATCGATTAAATCCGACGAAGAACATACGTTAACAAAGCAACATTTGAAACTTCGTGATGAAATTAGTAAAAATGCGGAAGGCACCACACCACGCTATTCTAAAGGCAAAAGCGTTGGTGTAATGGGGATATCGAGCTAAATACTAAAAGATATGAAAAGCTGCACACGAAATAAACAAAGTTGAGTTTAATGTGACCAGTAAATGTAATTAATACATTGGTTGATGCCAAATTAATTGATACTGTCGTTGTACACAAGCTCATATCGGTTGGATCATTTGCGTCAATAATGTAAGACCTTCAGTAAACACACGTAAAAGTTTGGCCCATGTTGTTTATAAGTTAAATGTAAATTACTTCACTCTGTGCAATGGCAAATTAGTTAGTATTCATACATGACTATTTGCATAAAGTATTCGGTTTCTGATTCATTCGAATATGTGAACAGAACGTAATATTTCAATTTGTAAATAAATTTTTTTGTCATGATATTTTGCTAATATATGTTCAAATCCAGGTCTAACTCTATGCAATTTATTTTCCGATGCATGAAAAAGTTATATTTTAATTTTTATGAAGCATTTATAGGAAGGTTAACACTGTGTACATGGGGCACCCTGTGTTTTTATTTTTAACGTAGATTTTCCTAGGTCAATTTGAGAAAACCTCAATAAAGAGAGAGATTAGAAAGTCTTCACAGTATATACATTATGTTGATAACGTTGTAATTGCTTCCAAAAGTACGTCGCATTTTTGGACATTACTTAAGATGTTCAATAGACCTCAGTTAATAATCCGTTTCGCGTAGGAACAATATAAAAGGGTATTTTACAATTCTATGATGTTTTAATAAAACAATGTTTATGATGATTCAAAAAGAACAACTTATCACAAATCAACCGACTCTGCACAGCATTTCCACCAGAGTACTTTTGTGGAAATTAAATGTAAATTAGCACCGTTTGTAGTTGTTTTTGAAGAGTTGACTAACTTGTCATTTAAAATTTTATAGATAACAAATATGATACGGTAAAAAGTCTAATGACTATCCTGAACAAACGACTGAGTCAACTTCTTTTAATCACGTTTGCGAGTTTGAAATAAACACAAAATGCCATTGCATCTAACCAGTCGAACAACGTAGCAAAACTATCATAAGTCACATTTAATTAACTGTTTCGACCTTCCGTGAACATCTGGTCACACACAACGAGATTGATGTTTATTTTAAGCTAGAGTACTTTATTTAAAGAATTCTTATCATCGCCCACGCAATCAATGATTCCTTAATTATATAATTTATAAACATGTGACGAAAGCTGCAGAAAGTTAGTGTTCGTGACTGCATAGAAATTGTCAAATTCAATGTTTGCGAGACTACTAGAGGTGAAAGCTGCATATCCAATTTTGCTCTCCGTATAAATGTATAGTGGTTTGATCTCCGCTAGTCAATTTTCCGTCGTATTCTGAGGATGATCGTGGTAGGTCAAAACGCGTCAATACGTGTGACTGATGGTAGCTTTGAAATGTTGTGCGACTAAATAAATGAAATTGTATTTCTGTTTTTTTTAAATACTTGTCGTCTCGTTTTCTACTAACGCAAAATATAATCTTCCTATTCAGAGAGTGCAGCAATATAGCAGCCTTTAATAAGGATGACTCACTGCAACATAACAAGGTTAATCAACAAATAAATAACAATAATTATTATTTTTAGTATTATTGTTGCAATAATAATAATAATAATAATAATAATATAATAATAAATAAATAATAATAATAATAATAATAATAATAATAATAATAAAACAAAACTGTTAAAGGACAGTTATTTACGAGATTGAGGATCTAGTTGAGATAGAATTGACAATAATAAAAATTGTGAAAACCTACTTCAGCAGCAATTACTTACACCCTAGGGTCGATCGAAACCATCTACAATATTTTCTCAGTATTTATGACATCTTATGATGAAACATATAAATCGCATGCATAATTAAATGCGGAGAACCGATAATGATGATGATCACCATCATTGAATGCAAGACTGTTTGCTAACATGCTATGATATTGACTCTCTCTTACAATAGATTTAAGCCTCTGAATCACATCAACACTGCGGCTACTAGATTACACATTGCTTGCATAGATATTTTTATTCATAGTTTTATTCATAGTTGAGGCAAAGTAATTGCAATGGAGCTAGTAATTTCTTAAACAAGAGCATTTAATTCCAACCATAACAATTTCCACAAAATTATTGAATCTCATTTTTCTCTAAGGTCACACATACTATGTAACTTGACGTGTATTGATGTTACACGCTTGTGAAGTTGCAGTATTCAGAATTTACTATCTTACACGTTTATAAACTTTATGAGTTTAACCTAAAAAGCGTTGCACGTACAGGCCAGTAACAACGAATGTGCGAATTTGGTTTCGTTTTTTGTTGCTGCTGCTGTTTGTGTTCTTTTTTTGTTGATTCTGATGTTGTTGTTATTTTTGCAGCTTTTGTTTTTCGGATTGTTGCTGTTCGAATTGTTATTGCTGTTCTTAATTGTGCTCTCTTTGCAATTACTTCAAGTCGACCTGCTTTAAAATTGCTCAACTACCACCATGCTCTTCTCTTGATTGTGTTTATCGTTTGAGTTAACCATGCATGTCAATCAAGTTAATTAAATTATTTTTGCGGAATTAAGATAAGCACCAATCCAATTTTTAATTAGTCGCACAATTCAGCTAAACTTCACCAGGATACATATTCTGTAGCATTTTGACCTTCCATCACTATAGAGCGACAAGAGGCTAACTAAAAAGGATCTTTTTGCGATAATTACATGTTGTGGTGAAAAATAACATGTGTCTCTTTTCACTAGTAGTCACACAAAACTGGCACTTGGCCATAATATTGGCCTCAATCAATGATTGCATAATTAAAATAAATGTTGTACGAATTCCATATCAGGTAACGGAGAAGGATTGGCTCAAGTCCTAACATCAGTTCTCGTCTTATCCGATAGTTAATAATTCAAATATGCAAGGCACGTACACTTATGTATGATTAAATATAAGTACATACTGTACAGAAACCAGTTCGCTCCTTCTTATTAGCTAACTTTTTGGATAATTAAAACCTACGAATTTATTTGGTCGTATGGAAAAGAAATCAGTACATAAAGCGACTTCATTTGTTATGGTCTAACGGAAGAAACACAAGTAAACTGCATTTTATACGATCCTAGAAAAGACCCTTGATAACAATAATGTACGTACATTATTTTTGTGCACACTTTTCTATGAAAACGTAATTTTATTGCAAAAGTCTTGAAAATGGGCAACATGTCCAAGCACTCTGCGCTGTTTATGTCTGTCACAGTTTTGAATGTTACTATTAATAAGTTATGTGCAAATTTAGATACGCATATATACATTTTATGTATAGTTTATAAATATGAGCCCTCTTTGGGTATTATTTGTTTAGATTAAGAAATGCAATGTGAAATGAGCCTCAACTTTATTATAAAGCTATATTATACAAAATTGTTAAAAAACGGCCAATTCATGTTCACCGCAACTAAACTTGACTGCAATATTCGGTACTTTATATATAAAAAATTTATGTTGATCTAGTCAGATTAAATTCAGATGTTATATAACAATGAATGGGAAGTGTATACGCACATAGAGGAGCACATACACAAACTCATATGGGCGCACAAAAGCACTCATTTTGAGAGTTTTCATTTATTTTGATTACTTCGTGGCTTTGAATTAATTTTGCAACTGATTACTTCCGTAATGCGCAGTTTTTTTCATTTCCTACTTCAAAGAACAGTTCACAATTAAACTGGTTAGAGTGGGATTTTTTATAAAAATGTGTTCAGTTATTGAAAAAAATTTGTACCATTTTGACCTGGGTTTGGTGTTCGGTCGAACCTATCTACATAATTTACTTAGCAGGCATTTAATGCGGATTTAAAAAAAATATTGATGTGCTAGAATACGCCGATTTTTCTCATATTCATGTATAGTAGACATTTTTATATATAAGTCAACATCAGTTCCTTATTAAGCAAAAAAACGGCACTGCTTTTTCAAAAATTCTTTGAGTAAATAAATTGGATTGTGCATCCACTTTAATTTGTAAATTAACACACCGTCGTTTAGTTAAGGGAGGATTCACAATTTTTTTACCGATGTTGATACTTTATGCTTAAATCAATAAGTATTTCGGGATACTCGATTATAATAAAATTGTTTTGGGCACCGCCAGTGCTTGGCACTGGAATTATTCAGAACAAATTTTACTTATTCCGCAAGATAAATGGCATATCAGACTTATATTTTCGGAAGTTCTTTCAGTGCTGGGAAAATGTATTTATTGTCCAGTACATGCCTGCTTTCGGAATATTTTCCGTCACGAAATAACATCTTCTTTTCTCAATATCAATACGTCAAGTAAAGACTGTTCGTTATACTCAACGTGTTCGCGCGTGTAAGTAAACTTAATATGCTGGTCCATGATATTTTAATCTTAAAGAATGTTATTTATTTCTGCACTTCCATTAGTGATTATAAAGCATCTATCGAGGTTCCTCAGATATGTATAGGAACGTTTTTTAATTAAAGGTTTAAGTTTTGAAGTTTCCAGATATAACGTAAATGCATCAGCTGTTATAAATTATTTATACATTTCAGCTAATTACTTTGTCTGTAATAACCCATTTCGCACTATTTACAGTTTATCGCAATTGTAAACGTTTTATGGATAAAAATTAATAAAATAGCATATTGCATCTTTATTGCATACTTGATAATATCTTTACAATAATTTGCATATTCAAAAATAAAGACTATCCAATTTAAACTCTGTGCTATATTCTGTAAAATTGTAGATTCAAGAGACGTCTCAAGAAAAGCTGTGTGAATTGAAGAAGCGTATAGAAGAAATAGAAAAGGAGCGAGACATTTTGGAGTTGGAACTGACCAATCGCGCATTGCGAAATTTTTGTGACTCCTACACACAAACTTATTTTATTACTAAGGAGTCTGTAGCACAAACAGTCTTCAATCTGGAAAATTCGGTATGTGATGAAGATAAAAATCGATATTCCATATTGAGCGACATCGCGCTGATTTCACTGTAAACAATTATATATATATATATATATATATATATATATATATATATATATATATATATATATTGCATTGCTTGTTTAGATGATATTAAAATAAATGAGACAATGTCTGAGTTAAATAAGTGATCAATCGATATTTGAACTGCTTCCTGACTGTAACTCATGAGTTTCTTAGATGGTAGATTCGATTTTTCATGAGTATAAATATACACGATCAAAAGTAAAGGAGAGATAGTCTTGGAAGATATGCCATATAAATTGTTTCAGTGGCACAATGTGTATTTTAATTTTTGATCTTTATTTGTTCTTATTTTTGTAAATTATTGGTACCAGTCAATCAGGAAATAAAGGATGAATTTCCGAAAGCCAATTAATGTAATTAGATAAACGTCATAAATTGAGTGGAAATTTCACATGTGCATAGTTTCGAAGGAATTCACGTTAAATGGAATAATAAATTAAAGCACAAGAATGAAGAAAGTACATTGTATGTTCTTTTTAATTAGATATTTTTCTGTTGGGCAATTTAAAGTCAACATGTTGCATACGTTTTAAATACTTTTTACCTTATTAATAAAATATAACTACTTTAAGAAAGAAAATTTATAAAAAGCAATACTTTTTTCCTTTAGAATTTTATTTTATTCGGATTCCATTCTGCACTAAATTGCAAGCGACTATCTTGTAAGACATACTGGTAATTATGAAAATAATTTTACATTTTCATTATTATCATAACATTTTTGAAATGTTTCATAAAGATAGAGGCTCTTGATTTACGTGTTTAGAAGGATCAAAACCCTAACACATATTTCGTACAATTACACAAGCTCAATAAATAGTGCAAATTATCCTTAGCAAGAAATGAGAAACATACCAAGTGAATGGAAAATGATCTAAACTCTTCCATTGAAAAAAGAGTTTTAATTATTTTATTGTTTACCCGTTTATATTTTTACAAAGGCCATTAATCTATCGGAACGTTTGCATGAAGAGTGCAAAGCGCAATTTTCCATCTTAGCAGAGGTAAGCAAAATTATATGCACTTGTTTCTTGAATTTAATGAAGACAGTATGAAAAATTTTTAAATGTACGCATAAAAACACACAGACACAATTTTAAACGCGAATATTGTAAATTAAGACCTTAGTAATGAAGAGGAGGCGAATGAACATTCACACAGGATAAATAATATGCAGAATATTATCAAATACATGGGACATATTAATACAGGTTTGATGTTATTGTCTTCCAATAACGACCAGGGCCACCATACTCATAATAAGAATTAACATGATATTACTAATCACCCAGAAAATTAAGACAACAGAAATGAAAGCACATATAAACATGTACCTAGCTGAACTACCAAAATTTGGGCATAGAAACTGTTAGGTTGAAGTTTTGGTCATAAAGTGTCGAGCAAAGAAGTTTATCTCATAATAAAATGAAAGTAACAAAAGTCAAGTGGGAACGTTGGCTATACTACAAACCAGGAAAGTTTCCTGAAGCTAGTATATTTGGTAAACTTTTAAACAATGAGAAATTTTATTTAAATCAACTGGACTTTTCGCAATAAATGTTAATATGCCTCTGCTTATAATGTGTAGTTTGCTACAAATAAGAGCATACTTCGTAAACACGCTCCGGCAAAAAAACTATCTCTACATAGGTAAAAAACGCATGCAGAAATAGAAAGCTATAAACTAGTATAGTATTTCATTAATGTATTAGGTTTTAAATAACTAGTGATAATTAATTCAAATAATGTCAGGATATACCAGTCATCATGAACAAACGGTATAATCTCGTACACATATGCATTTCGTGCTTACTGATATCCCATCAGTAGAAACCGATAATACGCCCATTTTGGTAAAAAAAAATGTGAAGCCGTTGAACGGTGTGACTCAAGTAGTAAAAAAGTCAACTTTCTACAAAGCCTTAAGCAATGCGACTCAAAATCCAGCTCACTATATATAATATGTACCATACCTGAAAAGGGTACCAAAACTATGGCTTTCGAAAATAACAAAAATTAATGAATATCTGCTATCATTTACTGATATTATACAGATTATATATATTAAGTGAACTCTATTACAGTCTGATTACACATACGTATAGGAAATTGTACTGTCAGCTTCTCCCACATTTCTTGGCGAAATATAAAATGCCCTTTATGCATAGTGATGTACGGATAGATCACCAGTAAGCACAAAACGCATAACTATACGATATGAAGCCTTTTTTCATGCTGACATTGGCAAATCCATATGATACTATTTAGAAAAAAATGTTATTTTATTCGCAAAACCTCATCCACAATCACACAAACACACACACACATATATATATATATATATATATATATATATATATATATATTATTTATGATGTCCATTCTCTTCTTAATTAAACAGTATATCTTATAGTGGGAAAACAAAAATAACAAAGTGGATAAAGGCCATTTATTTCGTGAATACTAATCATCTTCTTATACAATCATACTATATTTATACATTTTGGGTTTTCAATTAATTATGCTAGTGGTAACAAATCTGACTCGTTTTTACTGATGTTTCTTGTTTTGACTAGTTGGTGAGTGTGTATGCGTTTGTCTTTGTGTGTATGAGTGTTTACGAGATTGACCTTTACATGCAAACACGCATACACACAAACACAAAGCATACACACTCACCAACTAGCCAAAACAAGAAACAGCAGTAAAAACGAGTCAGATTTGTGCACCACTCAGCATAATCAATTGAAAACCCAAAATGTATAAATATGTATGATTGTATAAGAGATGATTAGTATTCACGAAATCCACTTTGTTATTTATGTGTTTTCCTAATTATAAGAATATATATATATATATATATATATATATATATATATATATATATATATATATATATATATATATATATATATAAGGTAAACATTGCATCAGCTATAAAAGGAAAATCTTCTATTGGACGGGCATCGTCCATATTGTGCCCTCTACAAAGACTTTCCAATATTTGCCGCGAACAGGTCTTCAACCAGAACACATTTGCTCCAAAATCTGAAACTCTGTCTGTATCAATAACTGTGCAAAAACTGGACAGTAAATGCAGAATTCACAATATGAGCCAAAATGGTTTATATGTGGAATTCCCTGTGCTCCCTTGTACGATATTTGTCTTAAACTAAATATATATATATATATATATATATATATATATATATATATATTCTTTTTGATCAAGCTTTTTAATAAAATTAAAACCATTTCTTTTCTTATCAAGTTTGCGAGCTTGAAGTAAACACCAATCCCATTGTATTTAACCAGTCGTCGAACAACATAACAAAACTACCGCCAGCCGCAACGCACTGACGCGTTTCGACCTTCCATGATCATCATCAGAGTACGACGGCAAACTGACTATCGAGGATCAAACCGCATTGAATATATATGGAAATCAATGTTAGATATGCGGCTCTCACCTCTAGCAGTCTCGCATACATTGAACTTGACTGGAAATGTTGGCTGCACAATTTCTATGCAGTCACGAACATTAACTGTTTGTAGCTTTCGCCACATATACATATATAGGCAATACAATTTAAACAATAATTGATTGCGCGAGTGGTGGTAACAATTCTTTAAATCAAGTTTGCGAGCTTGAAGTAAACACCAATCCCATTGTATTTAACCAGTCGTCGAGACAACATAGACAAAACTACCGCCAGCTGCAACGCACTGACGCGTTTCGACCTTGCATGATCATCATCATCCTCGCTGGTCATTTTGCTGTCATACTCTGATGTTTTGCTATGTTGTCTGCCGACTGGTTAAATACAATGGGATTGGTGTTTACTTCAAGCACGCAAACTTGATTTAAAGAATTGCTACCACCACCCGCGCAATCAATTTTTGTTTAATTGTATTACCTAATTTGTATATGTGGCAAAAAATAAAAAAAATAATGTTCGTAACTGCATAGAAATTCTGCAGTCAATATTTCCAGTTAAGTTCAATGTACACGAGACTACTAGAGGCGAGAGCCGCATATCTAAATTTGATCTCCATATATATTCAATACGGTTTGATTCTCGCTAGTCAGTTCGCCGTCGTACTCTGATGATGATCATGGAAGGTCGAAACGCGTCAATGCGTGCGATTCTCGGTAGTTTTGCTAAGTTGTCTGACGACTGGTTAAATACAGTTGGATTGGTGTTTACTTCAAACTCGCAAACTTGATTTAAATTATTGTTACCACCATCCGCGTCATAAATTATTGTTTAATTGTATAGTAAATTTAAATATTTTTGACGTCTGTCCAATTTGTATTCGGGTTCACTTGAATAAAATAATATTGTTGTTGCTTTGTGTGATTTGGTTTCAGTCAGGTAAAATAAATGTTGGTACACATTTTGAATTTTAAGGCCGATTCGTACAAGAGTGGATACAAAAAAAATTTGTTTTCTAAACTTACCATTTAGAAAAACCCTAATAACCTCAATAACTGCACAGCGGTTAAATTGAGGCATTAATGCGAATTTCCCCAGTTCAAATGTTAGCATCATAATCAGCACGCAGAGAATTTTGAATTTGGATGCCATGGTTCTATTGCCAATTCTCACCAAATCCATCAATCTACACATGTTTATGTATGTACGATGGCATATATATTGGACGTACTACAAAGAAATTGATCAACAGATACCAACACCATTTACCACAGAAACCGATTAAAAAAGGCCTGGCTCCTTCTGTTTAATCGGCTATTTCGGAGCCTATTTCTGAAATGTGACTCAGAAAATTTAAAGATAAGTAAACACCAATCCCATTTTATTTAACCAGTCGTCGGATAACATAGAAAAATCCAAACCATCAATACAAGAATCACGATATCTCATCGAAAACTTTGTAATTCAATAGGAATGAACCCTACGTGCACGGACATATTCACACGACCTCAAATGTCACCAAACACTTAACCACCAACTATAAGAAAAAAACGGAAAATCAGACTACTCATTTGCTTTGTCAAATGGAAGTCCAAAATAGATATAACTGAAAGATTGTAATATGCAGATAAGTGTCGTCCAAATAAACCGGCATTACCCATTGCTATCAAATGTTTTCTAAAAATATATTGTTTAATTTTCTATGTCAATAAACATCCCATATATATATATATATATATATATATATATATATATATATATATATATATATATATATATATATATATCAAATAAATGATTTTTGTAAAATGAACTAAAATAAATTAAATAGCTCAAGAGTCTCTCCTACACTTCCTATTACGTTCAACTATGCTGAACTAATTTTATCAGCTAGATGGAGTTCACTGTCTCGCTAAATCAGTGTACATTATTTCGGATGCCTAGCTGACTATGTAGCTGACATGTTGATCATTATCATGTAATTTTATGCTTTATTTTTAGAACGCTCTCGGAAATTGAGCAATAAACAACCAATTTTATTGACATGTGTAGTGTTTGACTATGTGATTTTTTGTGTGCTTATTAATTTAAATCACAAAGAAACTAATCAGTTTTAGCTTTTTGAAAGGTATTGAGCTAATGCAGATTAGTGCTTTATTTGTACCGTCCACGTTACAAGCGGTATAACTGTTAATAATGTTTTTCAATGTTAACACTGTACTACAGGTGCATTCAATTTAAGGGATTCCTCTATTGCTTGATTACGAAGAGTGGCATAGAGAGAGAGTCAGAGTTGAGTGGGGACTATTTTGTACTATTCTTATGAAGAAACTTTTGCTTAGGTGCTAAAATTAATTTTTTTTAAATCAATCGTTTATTAAAAAATTTTCAAAAGAACTGTACACTGAAGCTATACAAGCCAACAATGTTTTATTTCAGTCCCTAAATCCTACTGTAAAAGCCGCTACTTGTTTGTTTTGAGTTCTTTGTGTGTCGGTCCCTCTATTCCTATAGGATTAACGTTTTCTACGGGATCTGCTAAGGTAACAACTATTCATAAGTAGTATTTCTCAATTTTGGTAAAATTTAACCTATCCAAAAATCCATGGTGCTTTTATATGCAAGTGTGTATTAGGTGTTGCGAACCTAGTAACAAATTAGTTCAGATTGGACCAGAAGGATAAACCAAAGTCAGCATGAACGGAACGAATAATCTCTTGCACATTCTTGTCATGCGTACTGGCGACTTCTCAGTAGGAGCCGGAATTACGCCCTTTTACCACTATATATTTGGGTGAGGATGTTGGAAAATAGGACGGTACAATCTCCTATACGAATGTGTAAACCTGCAATAGTCAAGCTAACTCCATATGAAGTTATCGACAATGTGACTTCAAGGCCAACTCACTATATATAATATATAGACAGTCTGTAAAAGGTACCAACACTGCGACTATTTTATCAATACATGATACCAACATTATGGTTGCCGAGTCGGCACATGGTACCGACACGATTGATTTCAATATATGCTAAAGTTCACCAAAATTACAATCATATTTCTGAAACATCCTGTTACTCAGCAAACCAACACACGGTGACTATGATCAACATCAGTTATAAAATTTCGCAGTAATCATGACGTCATTCAACTGAATATACAACAGTTAGATACTGGTAGATACTGTTTGTGGCGGAGAAATAATATATATTCAATTGTGTATTAGGTCTTACGCTACTAGTCGTCTTGGGCGGATTGTTTAATAGTACCTTCGGTAGACAGGAATGGGTCTTTAGTATAAAAAAGAGAATATGACGACGAGTCAGCTATAGGGGGATGGAGCAATTTATTGTGGTTCAAAAGACGTTGATCACTCCAATAGGGGCTATGCCAAGATGTTTTTATTTTTACGTTTCCAAATGTAGTTGAGAGGACAAAAGCTAATTCTGTTGAGGCAAATTCATGAGAGGCCATTAAGAAGTGAAAAAATGAAGAGTGTGTTCGACACAATAGTACAAAATGAATCTAGTTATCTATCTATGGAATATGAATATGAATTGCACAAAGCTGTTGCCTAGGCGCGACGTTACCGAATCGATGGCTGGCCGCTAATTATATTTCTTTTTTGAATTGTTTTTTTAATTAGTACAAATTTCAGACGTAGTGTTAAACGTTGTGCTACATGGCGTCCTCCAGCACCCGGACAACGGTGGACTCAAATAGATCATGTAGCAATTAGTCATAGATGGCGTGGTTGCATCCAGGATTGTCGCTCTTTTTGGAACACTTATGTCGACTCGGACCATGCACTTATCCGTTGTAGATTTGCTCTAAAATTTTCCGGGAAAATAATTAAGAATAAACCCCAAATTGATGTAGGCAAACTCGAACAACCGTCCATCCGACAAAACTATGAAAATATTCTTAAGGCTAATCTAACTGGTCTGAATAGCGAAAATCCGAATATACTTTGGTCCAAGATAAGTTCCACTATGCACAATGCAGGTACTACTGTATGTGGCATAGCAGGCCCCCGTAGAAATAATCACTGGCTCTCTGTAAAATCTATGGAGATACTCGAAATAAGGCGCCAGATTCCACCTGGCTCGACTCATAATAATACCCGTCGCAATATAAGACGCCAACTTAAGCTGCAGTCTAAAAGGACGATCTCGAAAACTTTTGGAGCAGAAAGGCTGAAGAAATGGAAGTAGCTTTCGCGTCAGGTAATAGTCGCTGTTTGATTCCAACTTATACGCACAACAGGTCCGAGAAAGTTAAAAGTTAGCGAAACTATAAATGATAGTAACAACGAATTAATAACCGATAAAATAAGTCGTCTTGACAGGTGGGCTGAACACTTTAGAGATCAATTTTCTTGGCCACCCGCGTCAGTTCCGCTTCCCGAAAGCATGTCTGCATCAACAGTGTGGAATGTTGGTCCCGAAGAACCATCCGAGTTAGAAGTACGCGATGCAATCCTATCTCTTAAGCGCCGCAAAGCCGCCGGCCCCGATGATCTGCTTCCGGGATTGTTTAAGGATGGTGGCGATATAATTTCAGGAGCGTTGACCAAACTTTTGCATACTATATGGAATGAGGAAACCGTACCACTTGACTGGAATGAGTCGACCATCATTCCCATCTTCAAAAAAGGCAATCGTAATTCGTGCGATAACCATCGTGGTATAAGTTTGACTCCGGTCGTATCAAGGTTATTTGCTTCGATTATCCTACGTCGTCTTAGCGCTTCACGTGAATCACAAACAAGAGAAGAACAGGCCGGATTCCGCGCAGGACGAGGTTGTATAGATAATATTTTTACGTTAAGGCAAGTTCTCGAACAGAGACATTTATATCACCGTCCCACAATAGTCGTCTTTCTAGACTTCAAGGGTGCATTTGATTCGGTGGATCGCAATGTTTTATTCCATATCTTGTCGAAAAGCGGTGTGCCCACTAAATTTGTTAATATTATACGAGCTCTCTACACAAATACTTCTGGTCGCGTTAAGGTTTACAACGAATTAACGCATAACTTTACAACCAGCAGTGGTGTTCGTCAAGGTTGTCCACTTTCCCCATTTTTGTTTAATTTTGTAATCGATGCTATTATGAACAACACTCTCTCACACATTCAGGACGCTGGAGTTGAAGTTCTCCCGGGAGATAAACTAGTCGATCTTGACTATGCGGACGATATCGTACTATTATTCGACAATCAGCATGCTGCCCAGACCACCTTAAATAGATTAGCAAACGTTGTTCCGTCTTTCGGTATGAAATTCGCACCCTCTAAATGTAAGATACTGTTACAGGATCACCCACCACTCACTCCAACGTTGCGACTGCAGAATGAAGATCTTGACATAGTCGACAGGTTTACATATCTTGGGAGCTCTATCAATAACGTAGGCAATATGTCCGACGAGGTGAGAATACGGATCGCGAAAGCTAGAGTAGCTTTCTCGAACCTTCGTCATTTATGGAGAAACGCGAATATTTCACTTTGCCTTAAAGGTCGTGTTTACAATGCATCTGTACGCGCAGTCTTACTATACGCTAGTGAAACTTGGCCTCTTAGAGTTGATGATCTGAGACGCTTACAGGCATTCGATCATCGTTGTTTGAGAAGTATAGCACATGTTGGTTACCAACAACGAATAACTAACGTTGACATCCGTAGACGTATTTTTGGATCTGACAATAAGTGCTCGTCTTTAGAAAAGCAAATAAGGCTCCATCAACTTCGTTGGCTCGGTCACGTTTTGCGTATGCCCTCATTCCGATTGCCCAATAGAGCTCTGTTCTCTCATCCAGCACCAAATTGGCGTAAGAAACAAGGTGGGCAGATTTTGACATGGCAGAAACAATTAAAGTCACTTACATCCAAATTGGGTAGTATAGGATCCACTCGTCTGCCGGGATGGGGTCCTCGTGCACATCACAGTTCTTGGTTAGAAACCCTTAGCGATATGGCAGCGAATCGAGCTCAGTGGCGATCTTGTTGCAGATGTATAGTAGAATCATCTTCGTAACTTTCTTTTCTTAGTAGGGCAAAGTTAGCTGCGAGGTTCGGTTTGTTTATGACGTGATACGGTGAAATCCGCAAGGAAGCTGTGTTGCTGATGTCGCCTTGCCCGAATGCTAACTTGGCCATAATGGTGTTGTGGAGAGGTTTAGTTTGCCTCATTTCTGTGAGTTATCCTGATAAATTTACTCATAGTAGCAAGGTTTTCCTTCTCTCTCTACCCCTCTCCCTCTCTCGTAAATCTCAATAATAATTTATCTAAATTCACTTATATACATTTTTTCACTCCTTATGGTTATATGGCAGTGAAACATTAGTCACTTGACTTTTGTGTGGCTGGAAATGATGATGATTTTTTACGGGAATCTATTATTCCATTCTACTTTTGTTTGATCATGTATCTTTGAAAACAATTTTGTATCAAAGTTTATAAATCAAAACATTAAATTCGTTACATGTTGTCTTACATTCTTTATTGGAACTGGGCCGTCGTTCTAGCTGGATTGAGCAAACGGTACCATTGGGAGTCGGTAAAGGATTTTCGATAGTTTGTCAGACTACAAGGAAAGGTTCCATTTGGGAATTATGAAGCAATTCGTGGTGATTAAACTAGCGTTAAACAATTAAACGCAGGAAAAATCTATTTTGTGAATTTTGGAAGTATGAATAGTGCATTCATCGAGATTACAGTTAAATACTGTTTTTTGCGAAGAACTAATATATATGCAAGTATGTATTAGGTTTTGCGAACCTAGTAACAAATTAGTTCAGTTGTGACCAAAAGGATAAACCAAAGGCAGCATGAACGGAAAGTATAATCTCATGCACATTCGTTTCTTGCTTACTGGCGACTCATCAGTAGGAGCCGGTATTACGCCCTTTAACCACTATATATTTGGTATAATAATTATATATATATGTACCGTCCTATTATTCCACATTCTTCTACCAAATACATAGTGGTTAAAGGGCGTAATACCGGCTCCTACTGATGAGTCGCCAGTAAGCACGAAACGAATGTGCATGAGATTATACTTTCCGTTCATGCTGCCTTTGGTTTATCCTTCTGGTCACAACTGAACTAATTTGTTACTAGGTTCGCAAAACCTAATACATACTTGAATATTCTATACCATTCCAATTCGTATTCTAAACGATGTAAACTTGCGATCCAGTGTCAAACACACCAACAAATATTCTCAGATAAAAGTTTACTTTGAAATTTTCAATGAGTGGTCTAAATAGCTTCATTAACCAAATAAAAATGCATTTTTTTAATATGTAAATTGCAATAATAATAATACAAAATATTAAATGCAAATCATTATTTTTATGTACTAATGCCTATGACTGCAGCTACTAATTGTACATCATCAATAATAACAAAAAGACCGGTACAGAATAATCACTATCAACAGCATTTTAGCCGTCCATCGTGTAATTTAATAAAGCTAGCTTTGAGTAGGATGTAGCTGACTAGAATATGATTATTTGAAATATATATAGTGGTTAAAGGGCGTAATACCGGCTCCTACTGATGAGTCGCCAGTAAGCTTGAAACGAATGTGCATGAGATTATACTTTCCGTTCATGCTGCCTTTGGTTTATCCTTCTGGTCACAACTGAACTAATTCATCGAGATTGTCTGTTAAGTCCAGTGTTAGAATATCAATATTGGAGCAGTCGCTAACGCTTCTGATTTTAGTAATTGGATTAGATAAATTGTGACGTTTCACATTTTTTCAATGGAAATGCATAAACGGATAAGCTCATATCAAATAACTTCTTTACCTAAAAATCAAATTTATTTTCAGATATTAAACATTTTGTAATAGTTATTTTATAAAAACGAAATAGTCAATACCAATAACGATAGACACTTTGTACTATTTAGGATAATAAGAAATTGGAAGACGTAAAAAATCAGTTCATCACGGAATTGGAAGCAGCCAAACAAGAGAAACAGACATTTTCTCAAGAATTTGAATCAGAAATTCTACGTTACCGACAAAAGTACCATAGAGTAGTAAAAGTAAGCGATGGTCATTGTTTAGATATAATAATCTGTTTTATCTAGAAATAAAATTTAGTTCATTTTGCTATTTTCAACATTCTGTGCAGCATTAATTTAATAAAGTGTCTGGACTTTTAACAAACATTGAGCCCATTACTAAATTTCGCAAAACATGACAGAGCCACAACCATTTACGTTTAGACACACCAATTGCAATAATGAATTCTGCTCTGAATAGTTCAAGATAAACATTCTATTACCCTATCCTTTGAAAGTTTGCGGATTGCCAGCTTCATATGTTGAATCTCCATGATTTGCGTTCGCGAGTTGTTGGTTTGCGCTACCAGTTTCGCAAAGATCCGATTGATCCCCATTTCCAGGTACGCATCTCTTTTGTCTTCGATCAGGTTAGGTGCGTATTCGCCTCTTTCTTCCGAAGGCTTCAACATCGTTCATACTAACCACTGGAAATTAAGTGCGAAGATTAGATTGCACCTCGTTTCCGGTGCTTAATATGAACGATGTTGATTTGTAGTGTTTGATTGTCATGGATAGTTGATGCGCACTTATTTATGTGTCTTTTACCTAATGCAATTTGTGGTCTGCTTGATACTGTAGAGCTGTTTATCTAAACACCTGATTCATAGTCATGTTTGTCAGACAAGAGTGAATGATAACCATCTGGTATTGAGTGACTCCATGCAACAACATCGCAAGGTTTCCCTTCCACTGATGTTCAAGGTTCAAATTAATTATATGGATTTGCAGGTTTCAACACCTGCTCCATAGCCACGTCAATCCGATAGAAGAGAAAGATATGTATCTGATATAATGTGACCACCATCTCTAAGTGCACGAGTTCCTCTTGCTCATAACGCTCGAAGTCTCTTATGACTTTGCATGCTGCCAGACCTCTTCCATATCCACGCCTGATCTATAGCTATGTTTTTCCTACAAGATGCATGCTTGGTATTCTGTGACCCTAATCTCCAGGTGCACAAAGTTTTCTTTCTAATAAAGTTTGATGTCGACTTGATACTACGGATCTCTAGGCTTCAACACCTGCTTCATGGCTATGTTTATCCAAAAGGAGTGAATGCTGCCCACTTTGTGTTGCAGATTTACCATTCTTCGTAGTGTCTAAAGCATCAAGTGAAATTCAAACGTGCCTCCTTTCGATGACCATGACCAGATTACGACGACAAACTAAATAATGAAAATTAAACCGCTGTGCACAAATGAGGTATGGAAAATAAGAATTGCTGCACCCATTCATTATATTCTCACCCATATTTTACATTCCGTCGTGTTCTGATTATAACTATTGGAAGTTCAAGCGTATCAGTACATACAACTGCCGGCAGGTTCTCTCAGTTATGGCTGGTTAAATTTAATTGGATTGGTGTTTAACTCATGTACGTTAACTTGATTTAAATACACTGAAAATTGAAATATTGTTTGTATTTTTAATTCTAAATGTAGTAGGTAGCGAATTTTTGCATGTAGAATTTTTATCTGCATTCAAATATCACTTAATAATCAATATAATGCATGTATGATATAAGAAAGATGAAAATTTACGCAATTCTTCCATATTGCGAGCTTACCATTAACTATTTTCTGCTTTTCATTTAATATTTCCACACAATCAATAGAGTAATTAAAAATATTTTGTCAATTGTCTTAGCCATCTAATCGCACGTTAAACGTCATTTTAGGTGTAAAGCTTGCGCTTAATTAACGTGTGTAGCATTTCTATTACTCATTTGGGAAGAGAGAAATTAATTGAAATTTCTCAAAAACGCGATTAACGATAACTTTGCACAACCAGAAAACGGAGGATCAGTCTGGTTCACGTTGGCTAAACGTGCACGCAAGTTAACATTTCATGAAAGAGTAAAATTTGCATTAAACTGCTGAATGAGCCAGACATGTAGTGGAGAGGTGAAGATATCTGTTGCTTTAAAGGATTTTTTTGCTGCCAAATATTATTAGAATGAATTTGTTCGAAATAATACAATGAATACTTTGTTTGTTCACTAGTTAAATAAACTCATTATGCAGAGACACTAGCGTGCAACTTATGATAATAAGTAAAAAGAGAAGGCGTACTCACAAAGAAAAATGTAGTCCAAAAATGTAGGAAAATTTTAAATTATCGCACCTAGTGAAATAGAACGAATTTGTGTATTTTTGACACTTTGAAATTTATACAGTGTTTACGTGAACTTATAATGAACCAAACGCTAAACTGTGCTCATCGTTGCCACACATGTCAGCGGGTTCAACATCATCATCATCATCATCATAGTTCTCAGTTGCACCGTCCTCATCATCTCGTCTCGTTTGAAGCGTGCGCGCCTCAGGAGAAGGTACAGACTAATAGTCGTCGCCTTTCAGCAGGTCAGCATGAAAATAACCCCTGTGAACGCAATGCGCAGATTGATGATAACGTTTACAATCAAGCAAATGATGCTGACGAGCATTTTGGTGGTCCGGTTGCTGAGGCTTTAAGCAACATGGCCTTTAACACCAAAGAAAGACATGCTCGCAATGGAAAAACTGCACCTATTAAGGCGTATATCCCGTTTCGCTCAGACGAGTGCTCAACCGATGGCGATGAAGGAGTCAAAAGAAGAGTTGAAAATAGGAAGAAGAAGAAGAAGAATGACCAGAACATTAAAGTAGACGAATCAGATTCTTTTGTAAATACACAACTCAATTATTATTTCCATTAAAAATAATTTACAAATTTTATTAATTAAGGAAAACAGAAATCAGTTACCAAAGGAACAAGTAATTTCAACAGTTTGTGTGTCATCAATAGATTAACAGATAGTTTTTTTGGGCCGGGAACACTCAGTAACATCTTTTGTTTAGAAATAAACATAGTTTACTTCAATGGGATTCCACTTTCGTTCTTGGTGAGTCTAACATGTCCTCCTTGTCCTCTATTAACAAACCTGTTAATGGATACCCTATGCCTACTTTATATATATTTTACATCTATTGGCAGAATTTTGATTATACATTTTTTGTCAATATACATTACAAATGCCATTAATTAGCAAAGGCATTTCATCTAAAAGACCTTCGTCAGCCTTATTAGAAATTCTTGAAGAACTGTCCAGGATTTGCCGCGGACGTGACTCGAATCGTTGCACATTTGCATTGTAGTCTGAGACCGAATCCACTGCGCCAATCCTGTCCCATACTACACGCAAATTGAAATTATATGCCAACGCATGTTTCCGGGCAGATTTTCGTTCAGGTGGATGAATCGCTTTTGCCGCCTGAGGCTATGTGTAGCTTATACTGACACTATATACAATAAAAATCCTGTCCTAATACTACAAATCAATATAATATCCCCAAATGGCATGGTGTCTGTTGTATAATGACAGATTGGGGTGGCCAGTTAGTACTTTACGTACTAAGAGCTTCCAAATAGTTTCCACCTGAAGGAAAGGCTAACCAGAAACATGAGTACGCACAAGACTTCAAATTTAGTGTTGTATGCGGCATATTTGGCGCAGTGTATAGTCACAGACACCGAAGAAAATGTGTCCCTGTTCGTCTACTGTTCACGGACATTTCTTGTAAGTACTTGAAGTATTCCAAATAAAGACGAAAGAGGCCTACTGAATGAATTGCCTTTCCTATCTAGGGCAATGTGTAGTTTGTACTGCTAATATATTTTTTTGCAACAAAATACAAATTGAATTATGAAGGGTAGCATTATCGTGGATAATTGGAAAACTTTTGAAGAACGCATAACAACGCAATTAAACGAACATTGGTTGCGCGGGTGGTGATAACAATTATTATACTCAAGGATGCGGTCTTGATATAAACACCTGACTCATTAATTACTTACATATGTCAGTATAAACTAAGAATTGTATAGTGTAGAAAAGGCAATTCATCCAGTAGACCGGTTTCGTCCTTATTGGGAACTCATCAAGTACTGGCCAGAATTTGCCGCGGACAGGATCGAACCTGGGCACGTCTGCTTCGGAATCTGGTGCTCTAACCACTGAGCTATCCTGCCGCACACTACACTACACACAATTTTCAGTTATATACTAACTAATGTAACTTGGTTAGTCAATTTTTCCTTTAGGTGGAGCTCATATGGCATCCATTTAGACCCAAAGTTCCAACTACCCATGCCCAATCTGTCATTACTGAACAGACACCACATTACATGGGGAAATGGTATTGAAATGAACATTTATATAATTAAACGAACATTGGTTGCGTGGGTGGTGATAACAATTATTATAATCAAGGTTGCGGTCTTGATATAAACACCTGACCCATTAGTTATTTACATATGTCAGTATAAACTAAGAATTGTATAGTGCAGAAAAGGCAATTGATCCAGTAGACCGGTTTCGTCCTTATTGGGAACGGAATTTACAATTTTCTATTTACATATATTCTTGCTTTCCACTTAATGAGTTAATGAGACAATTAATATATTTTTAAACGAATGAGAGGGCTTCTGATTTTAAGTTTTACATGTAGTTATTTACCGCAATCTGGAAACAAACTGTAGAAGAAACATTTACGCAAGCGGCACAAATATTATCCTTTATAGTGGCATAATTTGCACAACAATTAGGGCGATTACCACATAAATATTCCCACCTTGTGTTCTTAACAGCACTACCAATGCAACTCAAGAATATTGCGACACGATAGACAACATAAAAGCTCGCAAACTTGATTTAAATAGTTTTTACCACCACCCGCGCAATCATTAGTTGTTTAATCGTATAACCTGCTCAATGCTCAAACCATGGATAAAATAATATACAGATCAGTAACAACATTCTTTTATGCAGAAATAACGACACTTACACGGACACACATGCGTAGACATTCACATAAAGACACATTCATACGCAAAAAAACAACAGGCGATCGTACGACAGCAAATAGAGACGAGAATAACTGAAAATCCGTTTAGTTATAATTCAGTGAATCGAATGAAACCCAAGAAGGATATAAATGACAACTTTTAGTTTGAAATCTATAAATAAATTTGGCCCTTATCCACAATAAACACACCCTCGACCATTCAATAATTTTACTTTTCTTTAAAAAGTAATGGAAATTATAAAAATATATATAGATAAATATGCCTGTAATATGAGTTCTGCGCATCAAAACGGTATCAATATTATATTTTGCAATGATTGTGGACAATGCATTTGAATTTTACTTAAGTATCATGTGATATAAACTATTGTTATTAAAACCTTCGGTTCTATTTAGTCGAGTTCCATTATCGCGGAATTAATATACTATATCGTAGTTTTTTGCTTTATTTATTGGTTGCTTTAAGGCGTATGCTTTAATTATTTTTCTATAATTAGATTTTACTTAATGTATGAAAATATATTTGAAGTTGAAGCTAATATTTTTTACGAACCATATTTAAAGTAAATTGTTTAAATCAAGGTTGCTATCTTGATTCAAACACCAATCCCATTATATACATAAATTTGTCAGTATAAACTAGGTATTTTATATTTTTTAAATGTCAATTTATACAGTGGACCGGCTTCATCTTTATTGGGAACTCTTCACGTACTGTCCAGAATTTAGCAAGGACAGGGCTCCAATTTGAGCACGTCTGGTTCGAAATCAGTTGCTCTTACCACAGAGCCATCCTGCCGCACGCTACACACAATTTTCGGTTAAATACTAACTAAGGTTTTTGGTTAGCTTCTCGTTTAGGTGGATCCTATATGACGTTTCTTGAGACCTAACGTTAAAACTAACCCCCGCAACCTCACATTATAGAATGACTCAGAATATAGAGCAACGGATTCCGAAACAGGCGTGCCCAAGTTCGAGCCTTGTCCGCGGCTATTCTGAACAGTATGTGAAGGGTTCCCAATTAGGACGAAACCGGTCTGTTGAATGAATCTTCTTTTCTACATTGTACAATGATTTGTCTATACAGACAAATATATGTGTATAATAGGACTGAAGTTTTTATCAAGATCACAAATTTGATTCAAATAATTCTTATCAACGAACGCGCAACCAATTCTCATTAAATCGAAGGAAACTTTACAGCTCAACTGTTTCACAATACTTAGTCTAACATAAAGCTTGTTCATGATGTGTTTCCGATGTTTACTAATAGCAATCATTACACGCATGCGTTAATGAGATAAGTCTGTAATTCATATTTCCTACGGCATATCCATTGTTCCTATATAAACTAACCTGTTACAAGGCAAGTCATGCCTAATGCATACATTGTACTGCAACTGTTCGTACGGTTATCTATTACTCTTTGATCATCAGACTAGATGAGTCTATAAATGGTGGTCAGTGTGGGATAAGACTGCGTTTTGGCTTTAACAGTTTTATTGCTCTTTTTGAGATTAAATGAAACGTAATCCGAAACTTAAACGGAGTTATATTATTAATGATGGGAGACTCTTTAGTGTTCAAACATGTAAAGCCTGTAAATGGCGGATCGAGAACATGAGTTACCTAAAAATGCGAAAACTCCTCGCATGTCGTTCTTCTCCATCGTAAAAAAATATTAAAGTGAAGTTCTTCGTCAAGATCACTACCGCTTTAAAACTCATGGTGCAATTTTTACTTGGAGGCTTTTTCTCGTTTAGGTTATTCTTCGCTAAAATGCGTATGGCGTAGAGATACTTTACTTGAATAACTCATTGTGAAATTCTTGAAAAGCTAATTCAAACGACTGGAATCACTTGTCTGATATTATTCCTACATAGGGCTTTCATCTGTCAACTCAATACCATATTTCATCGTCTAAGCAGAGTTATTTAAACATATCTCTTTAGAAACGATGAAAACGATAGAAACGATTTCGACCAGCGATTGCACTTACATAATATTAGGGAGAATATTCTTTTTCAGATGTAGAATGGAAACAATACAAAAGTAGATCCTGGCAAACCAATCTTGAAAGCCAATTCACTAACTATGGCTAGCCGATTACATGTCTTTAACAAAAATCATACTCTCAACAAAACATTATTTACTCTTACACTTCTTGGCACCCACAATCGTTAATTTCCATAAAGCTCGAAATATATCGTATTGACAAAAAACCTTTCCTGCAACAAATAAAGCGAAATTAAATGCATCAAGAACGTCTGCGAAATTTTCTCTGTTGTTTTCCTCAAAAAATAATTTCTCTCCAGGTTTATCTTATGTTATGGTATAACTGATTGCAACACAGACTGCTAATTGTCACTTTTTTCAACGTCGAACATACAAAGTTAGTTATTGTTTTGTCAACCAAAAGTCTTCCTTCGAATTTAAGACCTTACGTGTGGCATAGAATGCGGACAACTTACAAAGTTGGTTTTTGTAATGACGTTATAAACGTGAAAATATAAGCCGCTTTGATAAATTTCTGATGTATTAGAATATATAAGTTGTTAGAAAAGACAACCTGAGAGCGTGTAAGCATTATATTCTTCTTACACCAAACTTTAAATTATTTCAAGACCGTAATCATACCGTTAATAGGTCGACCACCATGTGTGAAATAAAAGTAAACAAAAATACAGTTTGGATATGACATGCCTTACTTAGTAACCAGTTTGTGTACAAAAGACAGGAGAATAGGTCAATATCAGCATGAACGAAAGGCTTCATCCCGCTAACGCTCGTGTCTTCTGCTTACGGAATACTCATCAGGATATGATGGAACTACGTCCAAAAACACTATACTTTGAATCAATTCATAACAGATCTTTCGACTTGCCTACACGATTTTTCGTAGCATCATGAAAAACTAAAGAAAGCAAAATATGTTTTTTTTAAATTTGTATAGGTAGTTATTCTACCCATTAAATGTAACTTTATTACATTTGTCACTTAAATTTTAAATAAATAAACAATGGAAACTAAAACCCAATTCAAATAGGATCAATGCTCCTCCTCGGATTTAGTCTTAGGACATGCTCATAAATGGTCATCGATGAAAAAGCACAGAGAATATTCGCAGAAAATACTGTCTATGCTGGAGAAGCTTCCCAGCTTGGACATAACGCCTAGGCCAATGATACAACGTAAGCGAAAGCTTCTAAACACAACTCAGCCAGTACTTAAAACCAGAGGCGAAACAACTTCGATAAGGGGAACAAGAAAGACTTTGGATCGAAGAAGGTTGCTCGAAACCGAGGATAAAGAACTAAATCAATGTTTGAACGCAAATGGAATGTCTGATTTACCAGGTGATTGTGCAGATGTAGAACATTGCTATCCATGTTGCGTTCAGTTCGAAGTTCAACAGCATCTAGAAGGAACTATAAGGGAGCTTCGTGCTCAGGTAATCTTTGTTAATAATTAGTACTTATGGTGTGACCGTAGAATAGTTTCTGCCAAATTTGTTGATATTTAAAAATTTATTATCTTGTTATAATCTGCCTTATTGTGATTTAAATTATCTTATCATTAAAAAAGAAAGAAAATTAATGGTTTTATAACACCTAATCAAATAGCTTCGACGAATTAAACAGAAGCCTATTCGAAATTTTAGAGTACAAATATAGTAGTTGTCCCCACGTGCGCAGTAATTCATTACTCTTCTCTGTGCCATTTAGGGGATAAAATACGTAGTAAATTTTATTCTAAGTTACTAAATAGTTTTAAAATTCCATTATTGACTGTGATCAAAGATTAATCTGAATGGAACTTGACACTAGGTTGAACAAAGTACTGATCTTCTTTTATTTCAGGCAAGCTCTGTGTTATTCTTCGCTTAAGACCGCACAGTTAGACAAATTTAAACCATTTATATTCAAAATTTATTGACAAGGCAGGCTCAGTACACCTATTACTCTGTTTATTCCTGCTGACGTCTGCTACTAGGTCATAATGGGGTCTCTTTTAAAATAATTTCCTACAGGTAGTTGCTTTTGAAATAGTCATAAATTGTGAGATAAAGACCATAGCTCTATAGGAACAGTGCCAAAACGAGGTATTTTTTGGTTTATTTAAACATGTTATTTAATCACTCTCAATTAGTTTAAAATATGGAATTAATGCTTATTTCATTTTCGCAAACTAGATTTAAAAAATTGCTGTCACCTTACACGAAATCAATGATTGTTTAATCGTATAGCCTATATATATATGACAAAAGTTTTTATGTAGTTCTGCTAGTGAATGCTAGGAAATTGTGCAGGCGACGCTCCAATAAAATGGTTAAATTCTCTCGTGTTCTGGTGATGGCCATGGCGTGTCAGAACACGTCAGTTCGCGCGACTGTCGGTAGTTTTGCTATTTCATGCCACTGAAAGTAAAGTAAAAGTAAAGGGATTGGCGTTTAGGTGGAGCGCGCAAACGTGATTTGAACAGTAGTTACTAGCATTGTGTTTGTAAATGCAAGAGACAAACACTCGGATGACCTTAATTTAACTTAGTTCATAGCCAAAATAGCAAAATCCGTTAAAAATTTTAAGATTATTGCCAAATATATTTTTAATTAATCATATTACACACTTTACAACACAAAATTCTGATTTAACTCACAATACTGGTACATAAGCTAGAAACAAATGTCGAAATATTAGCCATTGCGCATATGTTCAATAATCCAAATTAATGATAAACGAGGTGTGTTAAAGAATAACAAATTATTTATGTCTATAAAATAAAGAAAACATTGAAAAAAAATAAAATACTGTCATTATGCTTTAGTGAATTATTTCTAGCGTTTCCTAAGAAATGTTAGGAAACAAGTTGAAATTCAGATCTAGCATGAAAAACAGATTTAAACAATGATTTGAAATTCATAAAAAATTACTATTAAATAATTATTGATATAATTCAGATAATGAACGAATTTAAACTTGACAACTGAAGTTCTAAAATCACGCTGCCTTTCTGCAACCAAATAAAATGTTTTTTTCTGATTTTAGATAAATCTTTTACAACAGAGAATCAAGTTAATGCATGCGAACTCAAAATCAAAGGATAAGATTCCACAAAAGAATTCAGAGCATGGTGTCACAAGTAAAAAAGAAGAAAATATTGTCAACAACGAGTTATCTAGAATACCAGGCAAGAGTTTATTTCCGTTAGATTATCTACACTCTAACAATTAAATTTCTATGGTTATATATCCTATAAATATGTCTAATCTAGTGTTAAAGTATATAATAAATTTATAAAAGCTGTAAATATTTCAACTCTTTTAACATTAATAATTAAAATAGGCAGTCGACCACTGTCATGAAATCAGTTTTAATTATAATTAAATAAACATTGTTTGCGAGGGCAATAATAACAAATAAGTAAATCAAGGTTACAATCTTGATATAACCACCTGCCTCATTATGCACAGACATTTGGTAGTATAAACTAAGCATTGATTAATTTAGAAAAGTCGATTCATTTAGTAGACCGGTTTCGTCTTTATTGGAAACTTATCAGGTGCTGTCCAGAATTTCCCCAGGTTCGAGCCCTGTCCTTGGCAAATTCTGGACAGTAGGGGATGATTTCCGAATAACGATGAAACCGATCTACTAGATAAATTGCCTTTTCTACCCTATACAATACTTAGATTCTTCTAAAAAACGTATGTACATAATGGGACAGATGTTTATATCAAAATTGCGACCTTGATTTAATTACCATTTTTAATTATCGAGATGTAAATTTGTTTATTCACACCAAAAGTATTCTTATTTCATTTTTATAGATAGCCGAAATCTAGATTATCCGGCTCCGCGTGCACAGAGCTTAAACTGTTCTGTAAGACCGACGTTGGCACAGCCTTGGTCCAATAACTCAAACGAAGAGAATGAAGAAGAAGAAGAGATTAAATTAAATTGGGTGAATCGAGCAATGACTAACTGGGGAATTGATCAGTCTGCAGCAACACGATCATTATATCCAGCAAAGTCAGTAGAGGCTAAAATTGGTTAGTCATAGCATAAATATGTTTACTGTTGAAAAGAAATAAAATTCCTCTCTGCTTGAGAATATATGGCGTACCTAGCTCCAGGTTAGTTCATTTGTTATCCGGATAAATATCAATCATTTGAAAAAAGGCGTACTAACGGTAACACACACACACACACACTCACACACACATTTCGTATTTACAAGCTATCCACCAATTTAAGCTTGGTGTAGCGCAATCAATTACGAGAATGCCCATTACTCCCTACTAAAAAGAGAGAGACCTCCAGATATATTCTATTCTTTTGGTAAGATTGGGGATCGAGCTGTTCGCTTCAGTGAGGCGAAATTTAAACTGCCTGCTTAATTCTTTATAAATCTAAATCTTAGCACACACTTGAGTATATATTTCTTAAAGCGTAGTGAAAGGCATTGCTTCACGTTGCATTCTATAATTTACGAGTTACTGCGAACTCAACTGCCATTTAGTAGTTGATCATGTATGTTGCGTTTGTCTTCGGGACACTTCTGAATAACCAGACGGCGTAGTCATAATATGTAGATTAACGCTCAATTTATCAAGAAGTTTATAAAGTATAAGCTACTAACAGATGTTAGAAAACTCCGATAATCTTCTGTCCAACAAAATAATTCCGATTATGAAAATTTAAAACCAATTGTTTCTAACATAGTATGCGCAAAGGTGAGATACCTATGAACAATGAAAATGCATCAGTATGTGGCATTGTAGGCTACCATATTCTTTGGTAGTCTTATTCATTTTCCTCAACATCGCCACCAAACGCTATACGAAAGCCTCTAATAACCGATGCTTCGCACCATATAACCATGAAAATAAAAAATGTTTAAATAATTTGTATCCATACTTTTCTTCTCTTAAGTAATCTGAAGGCCAAGGCAAGCGAGCACTATCTGCCCAGGTATCAGTGACCAAAGTGTCCTTCAACCTTCTAAACTTTCCCTTCGTGTCTAGCACGCTTGCCCATTTCGTCACTACCTATTTAACATTAAGTGGTACTGCGTAGATAAACCGAACTCGAGACGTCACATGAAAATGGTCTATGGCCGTTGCACTTTGTTGATTAAGCGTAATTCCAATCACATCTTGAATTTATGGTTATATTTTATTTCTCCATCCTCAAAATTTCGATAATCAGAAATTTAAAAAGAACAAACTGAATTCCATTGGCAAAGAATTTATATATCAATTCTTACATTAAAGCAGACAATTGAACAAATAAATGCATATTGTTGTCAAACATTATCGGTCTTGCTACATAACCTTTCCATGAGTTGTGGACTCGCCGAATATTTAAACCATGCGTTTGGTTTATATCGTCCAGGCTCCACAGTCGTGTGTGTCAAACCGTGACGAGAGTTAAGTCAACTTGACTTAATAATTGCCAAATTATTTGTGGGATTTGCTTTCCGTTGAAAAAGGCTTCCGAAACAGGAAGCGGACATATACGGAGTAAAAATGAAAACAGTGGATACAAATACATTGTTGTACAACATAAGGGTCAGGTAATAAGGGCGGTTATAAATTATCAATAGTATAGACCGCTTCGCCTAAAAAATCACCGCTACTAATCATGTGACACGATAGATGTTTGCATAGTAAAAACATCCTCATCCCTGTTTTGATTTCAGAGTTTTACATGATGAAAAAGGAAAATTCGCATGAACCAAAGTCCAATTTTCATCAAATTAGCGCTATAATGAGATCCGACAAATATCTCGTGCATGTCATGTGCAGTGTCATCTTGCAACTAGCGGACGGAAATTGGTTTATCGCGATTATTAAAGACAAGGCTTATGTTAAATTGACATTCAACCAGAAGACCGCTGTAAAATGACGATATAGTTAGCCCAAGGCATATCACAGTTTACTCGGATTCGTTTAGACTCAAAATTTGAACCTGCATGGTTTTAAAGACCTATAAATTCAACAATAATTGACTTAACTAGCACGTCGGTGTATGTTGACAACTTGAGGATATGAGCACTACAGAAAGCAAACGCGGGCTGGTGTGAAAACTATTCAGTCCGAGGCCGTAATTTCACGCCTACGTGTTACCCATGATAATGTGTATATAGACCGACAAATAAGGTATATTATTCACATTATTTCAGCAGATCATTTTTGCCATTAAATCACTTGGTTCCAAAAAATTGAAAGCGATAGCGCTTATATTTGGCATGATTTATTTCTATGGATACTATCTCACTATCGGGAGAGTTATTTACAATCCTTTTATAAGTAAATGAATGCCAAAGTACCCTTTTAGCGGACGCTTAATGCTCAAACTTCATTTCTTCAATACAATCAAAAATGAAGCGGTAACGATGTTCTGACTTGCTCAGTTTTTGTACGCCGATAGTAACGAACATCTTAGATGTAGACACTCGATCGTTATTAAGCAGCGCCCTCACGAACATCGAGCAATACTGATCCCTTAACGTAAAGGAACTGCTAACATTACAATGGGCCCTATGCAAGTTTACAAATTACATCGTTGATTGCCAGATAGACTCATTTTCCATTTTTAAATAATTGGTGGATTGGTGCAATTCCGCATGAAAGGTTAACGAATTCACCGAGCTATCCAAGGATTTGAAAATTTGGTTTAACGATCCACCAACTCCCATATTTTGATAAGGCTGTAGCCGTCGCTCTGAGTCAGGTATCAATGCCACATTTGAAGTAATAGGGATTTAGCTGCAAAACGGTAAATCGGTGCAGAGCAATATATAGTTGTGATTTATCAAAATGAACTTTATTTGCGAAAAAATGGCAGATGGAAACATAGTTTATTACGGGCACTTTTTAACAGAACTGATCATGATTTAGAATGAAATGCTGGGACATCCAAGCACAGGGCGCTTCAGCAAAGCATTGCAACAATATGTCATAGTTGTATACCTGAGGAGAGGGTAAATGCAATTGTGTATACTCGCTACCTGTAGTGCATAAGGAAGCTTTGTATGTACTCCAAACGGTCAATAAATTTACCAGAGGTTTCGAGCTGGTAAACCTGAAGCAAGCCACAACCGATAAAAATACAGAGTTGTTCGAGGAACACTGGCTTAGTCCATTTAGTGTACCCCGAATTTGTTATTACCAAAGAGGATGCGCGGTTTGAGTTTAAAAATTTCAAGTAGTGCAACAATCTCATATTTAATCCTTCCGAAATTGTTCCATGTCGTTCCAGACTAACGCAACGGCTTAGCAAGCGTGCTTTAGAATGAAGAATAAGCATGGTTATACAATTTAACAAACATTTATTGCGCAGGTGGTGATAACAATATTAAAAAATCAAGTTTGTGTGTTTGATATGAACAACAATCTTATTATATAAAACCTGTCGCAAGTGCGGCTGCCGCTAGTTTTACTATGTTGTGCGAATGGTTAGATACAACGGAATTGGTGCTTATATTAAACACACCAAGTTTATTTAATGTAATTTTAATTGATGTTTGAGCACTGAGGCACCTGGTTTCTGACAAGCAAAATTTAACTTAGTCGAGTTGTCTATATTATAAACACAAGTAACAGCTGCACGCTTCGCTTTAACAACGATGGTGTACATATTACAGATTCGACTGCCTAGTGAATCAGTTTCCTCAATTACTGAGATGCACTGAACAACAAGATATCCAGGAGTCTTAGAACAACTGAGGCCAAGCGCGCCGACCAACAGTAAGGAAACGTCCGATAGTCAACTTTCCGGATATTACGTCATGGTAGGCAAGGCGAAACCTGCAACACTAAAGGCTGCAAGTGATGGTCCGTGTCTGACGGAGGTTCAAATCGAATGCAAATCCTCTTTTGTGGGTGTTTTCGACGAGTCCCGAACCATAGCACTTGATCAATGTAGCAAATTTATCTTGGGAGGATAAATGTTGGGGTGCCTATTCTTTGAGTAAGAACTGTCGGTCGTTTCCTTTTAGGCATAAATTACCATCAGAGAATTACAAAGACAAAGGTAGAGATCAAAGCAGAGAATAGCTAAAATAAACACATCACAGAGCTGTTTATCATCGTAGAACAATGATGTGATTAGTTTTCTTTTATATTTTTCTGCTAAATATACACGCTTTATGTAAATAAACGCCTATTCAGTTTTACATATTAAATAAACTGTCACGTCATCATATTGGCTCTTATTCCTCTACACATGACGTCTTACGTGTGTTAATACATAAAAATGCAATAATAGATGAAATATGCACTATTATGAATAGTCCCCATTAAAATTTTTTTAGTGAACTACAACGGAGTTAACTTTAATGAACCAACTATCTTCAGCCTAAACAACACTCCTAAAGGAAAAATTAAAATTCTTAATAACTCTTGGGCATCAAGATTAGGATTCTGGCATAACTAACAGATTTACATGTCTCGATAACAGTATAACTAACTCGGATATTTTGACAGAAAATTCGTTTTGAAACCGAAAATGTTCAAGCGGATTTGTGCAACTATTGCCACTTATGAGGAAATGAGGTTAACTCCTTTTATCCTCAAACTATTATATGCAGTGCATTTGAACTTTCATTGAATCTCCCTAGCTCTTCTCAAGCGCATAATAAAATTTGATCAACATAACTTTTAAAGCACTACCTAAATATGTAACAAAAATGATTAGCGGTAATTCAAATGAAACAAGCGAGTATGAGATAAATACAAATCTCATGGAAAGTATCCAGTCGCATAACATATCAAAACCTACCGCCAGTCACACGTACTGACAATTTTAGAACTTCCATAATAATCATCAGAACTCGACGGTAAATTGACTAGCTAGGATCAAACCGCAATGCATCTGTAAGTTATGAAAACTCAGATATGCGGCTTCAACCTCTGGAAATATTGGTTACACAATTTCCATACGGTCACGGACACTAACTTTATGCAGCTTTCGCCACATATATATAAAGTATAAAATTTAACAATCATTGATTGCGTGAGTGATAGCAATACTTTAAATCAAGTATGATATAAATACCAATCCCTTTGTATCTCATCAGCCTCAAAACATAGCAGAACCACCGAGATTCATACATACTGACGAGTTTCAATTTTCCATGATCATCATTAGATCTCGACGGTAAACTGATTAACGAGGATTAATTTAATTAAACCCATTAATAATTCCGAACTCTGTAAGTGTAAATTTGGCTGAAAATGTAACTTTTATTCGTTTGACCAGCCAACAAGTCTCCATATATTGCGCAGGTTCGCTCTTGTTTGGCTTGATCACAGCGCTAGATTGGTGAAGATCAGACACGGAACCAATTTCGGCGATTTAAAGACAAACGAAGAAAGCTAATTAAAGGTTTCTTTAATTCAAGTTTGCGAGCTAGAGGTAAACACCAATCCCATTGTATTTAACCAGTCGTCGAACAACACAACATTATCGCCAGTGGCATACACTGACGCATTCCGACCTCCCATGATCATCATCAGAGTACGACGGCAAACTGACTATCGAGGATCAAACCGCATTACATATATATGGAAATCAAAATTAGATATGCAGCTCTCACCTCTAGTAGTCTCGCATACATTGTACTTGAGAGCCGCATATTTAATTTTACTTGCCATATATATGAATGCGGTTTGATCCTCGCTAGTCAGTTTGCCGTTGTACTCTGATGATGATCATGGGAGGTCGAAACGCGTCAGTGCGTGCCAATGGCAGTAGTTTTGTTTTGTTCGACGACTGCTTAAATACAATGGGATTGGTGTTTACCTCAAGCTCGCAAGCATGAATTAAAGAATTGTTACCACCATCTGCGCAATCAATTATTGTTTAACTGTATTTCTTATATATATGTGTGTTGTGAAAGCTGAAAAACAGTTAATGTTTGTAACTGCACAGAAATTGTGCAGCCGAAATTTCCAGTCAATTACAATGTATGTGAGGCTACTGAAGGTGAGAGCCGTATATCTAATTTTGCTTTCCATATATATGTAATGCGGTTTGATCCTCGATAGTCAGTTTGCCGTCGTACTCTGATGATGATCATGGGAGGTCGAAACGCGTCAGTGCGTGCGACTGGCGGTAATTTTGCTATGCTGTTCGACGACTGGTTAAATACAATGGGATTGGTGTTTACTTCAAGCTCGCAAACTTGAATTAAAGAATTGTTACAACCATCCGCGCAATCAATTATTGTTTAATTAAAGGTTTGTTAGTATGGGATCTGTTCATCTTTGTAGATTGGGCCCACAAGCTAGTCAATGGTCTTGGTTGGAAATCTTGCGTAATCTGGCATCGAATCCTGTTCAGTGGCAATTAAATGGCAGAATTCTTGTCGAGTGAACATTTCTGTATTCACATTTTACTGCGAGATAAGGTATTGTTATATTGCTGTAAACTAAAAACCACAATGAATTTGCATTGCATAATATCTTGCTTGGTACTTAACCTAGTTTAAGGTTGGCGTGAAATTCTTTTTGCTACTTCCGTGTTTAAACGAACATTGGTTGCGCGGGTGGTGATAACAATTATTATAATCAAGGTTGCGGACTTGATATAAACACCTGATTTCTGTGTTTGTTAGTTAAGTACACATTTTATTCCATAGTGAATCCACTTTGCGTTTACTTGTTTCTCGTTCACATGTTTCCTGTTTTCTTTGTTAAAAATTGTAAGTTTATATGACAGTGAAACATCAACATATCATATGGATGCATTAACGTTTATAATTATATAAATGATAAAATTTACGTATTTCAACCTCCAAAAGTTTTTGCATATTATCAGAACTAATAACTGAATACGGTGAAGGAAATCGTATAATTATAATTATGCTCCTCATAACAAACTTAAAAAATAAATTTGAACACATTATATTATGAAACTGGTAAAAAATGGTGTTCACCGTAAGTTGCAAATATAAATAATCATAACAAGTGTCTTAAAGAAAAAGAAAGTAATAAATTTCGAAATATTTTATAGCTAAATCACGAGAATGGGCAGAAGTTAATGCACGAAAAAGTAGATTACCGTTCGTTATTTCAATAAATTTGAGTCTTTAATGAGATTAAAATAGTGCAGTTAGTCAAATACACACTCGATTATAAATCACCTATAAATTAATGAAAAAGAAATTGTACAAAATAATAGAAGTAATCCTCATGCAAGAAGAAAACACACTGATTGACTAAATAAATAAAATTTATAAATATATTTTCCATTTTGATCAAAATTTCGCTGAAGCTTACTCGCACAAGTACTTGAATCACAAAGAAATTACGTATACATTTAAAAATAAATGAATATTTTTATATAATTTTGTTACATATGAAATGTGTGAGATGAAATGGGCTCAGTATGAACGTTTTTTCCATTTGTTCGTGCTATGCGTGCCCACTTCCTAATGAATTATGTTCGTGAAAACGTATGTTGTAGATGTATTGTACAATATATATAATTTTACATATGCATTTGTGTACCTGTGGATTTAAATATGCCGGATCTTAAGAAGGAATCATGAACAACAGAAGTCGTGCAGAAAGAAACATTGCGCCAGTCTGTTCAAAATGGCAGCCGCACCAATTTTCCTCACTATCAGCAGCATCTAGACAACCTCCTAATGTGGATACAAAACGTTACACTTGGCATGAGCAAACAATAAACTTGAACGATGCCCCGGATATAATTGTTCAAAAAGAGCGAGTGTTTGAAGATTACGATAGCACGAATTCAGAGGTAGCATTTATGTGCTGTTTTACCTAAATGTTAGTGTTTTGTATTAAAATTATTTGACGAAATTCTAAAAGATGAAAATATATATTAAGGAACAACAAAATTATTAATCGAGAGTACGTTTTTTGTGAATAAATCGCAAATTAATTTCGTAAACAAACTTTCAGTTATAAAGTGAAAATGATTCCTATCTACGACGACCACCAACACACAGACAATATCAGTATATACAGTCATACGAATGCAGCATATAAATACAAATAAAACGTAAAATGAGAATGTTCTCATTCGCCAATTCAAATAGATTCCCATGAAAAGTTTAACTGGAAGAATTAAACTGTGCTGTGAAGCATAGATAAAATAAATAGCTTATATATTCAAAATAAAATGTTTTTTTCCTAAAAAATGTTACTTGTAATACTTTAATGAAATACACATTATATTTACAATATATAGGATAAATACTGCCTTCCTGATAAAAAAAATATATATATATATACAATGTTCGTATAGCATAAATATTTTATAAGATGGCCAGAGCAATTCGCCTTCAAGACCAAAGTTTCACACTAAGAGGGCAATTCGTTATTATTTCTGTATAATAAATAACTTAATGATGTCCCTATAAATATATATATATATATATATATGAGTGTATTGTTGGAATTTTAGTTTAAATTCAATACCAGAGAAAATCAACATAAAGGAATAGTTATATACTGAATGTTGCAGAAAAATAATATATGTGCAATTGCTTATTAGGTGTTACGTACCTAGTAACAAATTAATTCGTGTAGGACTCACATTCCTTGACCAAATATAGTGGCACAGGGCATAGTCCCGGCTCCTAATGGTGGTCCGTCAGTAAGCAGAAAGCAAATGTGCACATGAGGTTACATATTTCATTCATTTTTACTTTGGTTTAGCCCTTGGGTCTTATTTGAACTAATCTGTTACTAGTGCGCAGCACATGACACACAATTACAATAACCAAAAAGGAGGATTGACAAAAACCTAAGTTCTAATATATAACGTATGAAATGCGCGGCAACACTGTTTTAGGGGACAAGTTGCTCGAACCATGGTTCAAATCCAAGCAACGGAAATTATGACAATTAATGTAGATTGTTCCGTGAGTATGGTATTGGTCTAGTTGATAATTTTTAGTTTATAACCTTATTATATATAATAAATAAAGTATATGCTACATAGACATGAATAGACTTCAGGGGAATAGGTTTTCCACAATTCTTTAATTTCTCGATAGTAATCAAATTCATTTAGTATCGCTGTCAACTTAACTTTCAATGGACAACCACGGATCTGAGATTATGGAATATAAACCATGCCTCTTGTTGAAATATATATATATATATATATATATTCTTTTTTTGGTTTAATATTGACGAAATATATTTAGTAAAAGAGGATAGATAAAATAATACTTAATGGTGTGAGTTCATGGTGATCATGGAAATTTAAATGCAACTTGGCTTTTAAACACCTTAGTTTACACTTACTTTTACCTAAAGTAAACGCATATTCTAATTTCAATCTATGGCATCTGGTGAGACGAATATTTAAATTATCACAACAAAAGGTTGTGCACAGTGAGTTGTAAAAATTAGGTGGACCTACAGAAAACAAAGCGAAGAACTGGTAAGTGAATAAACCACTGAAAGCATTTAATTAAGCATACATAGCCGTCGCTTATCGGCACACTTCTAGCTTCTTAATTTATCCAAAATATAATACGCCTAGGGTATCTCAACAAAGCCTCGCTTCTTCATTGGTTGTCAATTATCAGTAACTGTAAGTTTTTAAATTTATAAAGAGCGGCAACGACTGCGAGGCTGCCAACCGAACGATGTTTTGAAGTGACAGAATGCCCATTCCAACGAATAAACAACGACACTCATAAAGCGGTAATCAAATGCCGAAGTTGCTAATTGCAGTCAGTGCTGCATCCAAGCTTTTGGGTTATAACACAGAAAGTGTTAAATTTCATAAAACGTGTAATTTTAAAGCATATATTTCAAAAGGAGAAATAAATTACACTATTATTTTTATAATGCAAAATGTAATTTTTTAAAAAAATATAAATAAAATACACCCCTTCCTCATCATTAAATTCAATAAATCGATATTTTATATTGTCAAAAGCCACCTTTAAGACAAATAATGAAAAAGGGTCTTATATGGGACAGACATTATTGTAACAGAAATTCCTCGCAGAGGCGCCCGTATAAGGATGAATCAGTCAGCCCAATGATAAAAGCAGACTTCGAGCCGAACTGAACATAAATTAATTAATATTTGTAAATTTGTTTTATTAAATCGATGCTCGTTATGCGAGCAAAATTCTATATATAATTGAGTAAAAATAAAGCATGTGTGGTACATTTAAAATGGCTTCTGATGGGTTGGAAACGTTGTTGGATTCATGGGCTGCCAATGAATAATTTGTACTTTGCGGGAATTGGGCACAATAAATTCGTCTGGACGAACGCTGATAATATACACAGAAGATGATATCCAGGTACGCAGGCCCATCCAACGCTATTTTAGTTTTTAAAAATAAATTAAATACAAATATACTTTTTATTTATTTAAAGCCAAACGGAACTCCCACAAGTAGCCAGCAGTATTCAAGGGAACAGATTACGAAAAACAGGCTGGAATCACTGTTTCTCATTACCAAGAACAACTCCAACAAACAACACAAACACACCTAGCAAACGAAAGGACAGAAATCTGTCAACTCCTCGACTGATCAATACTCTGCAGAAAGATGCGTAGATAAGTAAGCAGCCTAACTCTATGGAGGTGACAATTTAACGTCCATTCACAATACTGAAACGCAAACTTCATTTTTACAAAACATACAAATTACAGCAGAAAGTCATAAAGGAGGTTCTCTACAACGAACAAACAATGGAAGTTCTCAGATCCTGGACAGAAATCCACTAACCAATATTCGTCAAGCATCTGAAGAGCACCTCTTTAATACGCGGTACTTGAACAAACCTTTGGATACAGCAGAAATATCACAGCCAAGTTGTGGAATGTTGATAACGTCTAAGAAGCCCCATACGGTGATCAGTTTGAAGGATAACCATTTTAAAATATGCCATTCACAAAATGAACAAAAAATAAAAAATTCAATCAACAGAGCATCGTTTGTTGATGATAATAAATGCAGCGTTAATCATAAACATGATAGAGACTCGGATGATATAGAACTCTCGCATACAGACGAAGAAGCATCTAGTATTACAAGTAAATTTGCATCAAACAGAGCATCACAACGTCCACAGGGAGAAAGTCTCACATCGCCTTGTAGCAATCCACATATTAGAGATCTTCTAATTCAGCTTTCCGGTTTGTTAGCCGCCTAAACAAGTAGATGATTTAAAGACGCCAAGACTGGTTTAATAATTAAAAGAGAAATGATGTGAATAATAGAAAAATTTTATTGAGAGAAGAGTATTGAAACACAAATAAATTAACGAAATAAACAAAAAAATGTAATAGTTAAAAGATAATCAAAGATGCAGAACCATCTTTCAAACGCAACGAAAATAAATAAGCCAAGAAATTCATGCATGATCGGCTGTCTGGAGTAAGGGATAAGTTCATTTTTATACCTTTATCACACATGAATCCATCTCAATGGTCAAAAGCCTGTTATTTAGAGTCTATTGGTGTTAACAGTGCTGATAAAAATGACAAAGCCCTGGTAAATTGGTGGTATCAAGATAACCCGTAACCAAAATATTACAAAATGCGTAATTGTGAATAAAAATATTAATTCCGCAATAATAAAAACTACAATTATAGCTTGTTTACCAAAGGTCCCATTCTGCATGTGCCGCTCAGCTTTCCTTATAGAGAATATTACATTTAAGCTAATTCACTACGGGATTGACGATAAAAGGCAACAACATTTTCAACAACACAAGCTAATAGCCAGAATTATCTTGAACTTCGCAACTACTACCCGCAAGTATTCAATGTTTGCTTGCTTACACATTTTTTACTCTGTAAGCTTTGTGCTTGCACTGAGTTTGACATTACGTGTGGTAAACCGATTATTGAAGGCGGTATTTAAATGATGCTTCACTACAAGAATATGCTGTAACAAACAGACAATTCACGCAGCACAAAATTTCAGATAATACCTCATAGCAAGCACTTTTCAGCATAATGCCATCAATAAAATAAAGAAACCAAGTTCAATAGAAGTGGTTTCGTGGATTTTCTGGCCTTCATTTGTTTATTAGTTTTCTTCAAGTTTACCGGTGGACCAGCAGTATATAAACCACATTGGCAAACGCGAGTGGCACATTCTAAACGCATCGCACATTTTAAAGTGTCAAAGGCCCACAAATTGGTGTAAAAAAGTATTTCATGCTATTAAATAAATAAGTATTAATTGCACTATTAACAAAGTTCTTATTAACTACATTAATGTTTTCCAAATTGACTTTCTACATAAATATCACTAAAACGCTCGTCCATTAGAAGCGGAAACGCGCAAATACATTATCAAAACCTGACATTATAAGTTTGTATGAAATGTTGCCGGTATGAACTATTCAACAATACAAAAACCATCATTATATGTTATATATATATATATATATAATGTACAGTTCTGAGCAGAATAATAAATTATTGTTAAAAAGATTGTTTCAATCATTTTTAGTTTACGCTGTAAATCCAAGACCCGTTTTATTGGTTCAATCAGCTGCAGTTGAAATCAACCAAAAACCGCACTTAATAGTTTGCACTTATGATAATCGTCGATGCTTATTAAAGTTCTGTGTGTACTAACTATGACACCTTGAATGATAAATGTTCATGCGGAGATTTCGCGTGCGTATTTACAGGTGAAAACTTTGTTTTAGACAGTTCAATACTGAAGTTTCTATGGTCTGATGCATTTTCCACCCGGAACAGGCAATTGATAAGATTTGCTGACTACGTTTGTTTTTACACTACGTTGAAAATTTATCTGTAGATTTGCGTCCTTAATCAAATATAAGTTTGTTTCCATCATGAAACCAATTAATTTTTTGCACAGGTTATCCAAGAATATTTTGTGAGTAGCATCTGGTAAAATTTATTTTACTGAAGATTACAAGCTTATATTAATTAGTATGTCTATGTGCAAATAAATAAAACTCTCCTCCGGAACCATTAGTTACTTTTATGTCAGTTTCATGTATGGTTTTATCCTTTGATATTTTCTTAATTCCAATATTTTTCACTAAATTTACCGCATTTATAAAGAAGACATTAAATAAATAGCCTAAAATTGAGTTCATCGTAAACAAATATCGTATATTGTATAATTTTTTTTACTAAAATTTATTTCCACATACAGTAACGAATTTTTCATTAAAGAAAAATATCACAAATCTTCTTTCTAAACCGAATGTCTACGATTTTAAACTTGTTTGTACGCAATGCTGCTTATCTTTATACGAACATGAAAAATTATTTATTTATATAACCATTTTTTATTATTCACTGAATGTACTTTTAGCTAAGTCTAATATTTATCTTATTGAAAATAAAACTTTTAAATCTATAAGGCTGGTCATTTAACTTTGCTAGGCTATCAGAATCGTATACGTTTATGCGCTGACTCAACCACTCAAAAGTAAACAGGTTTCTCCTCTAGAAAATCATATCTAGGCAATTGAAGTAGAGGACTGAATTCACGCTTATCAAAGCACATTCCAATTTGGTTGGTGCAATATAAGATTGGATTTGCAAGAGTGTATATGACTAAACAAGTTTTGTTCTGCAAAAGTTACGACATTCCAACAAAGCGCTTTTCGATTTCAACTAAAACCAGGTGTTTATATACCGCAGTATTTAGAAGCGATTATAATAAATCGAAGATGACCAGAACTGTGCAAGAAAAAACAATCTGTTCTTGCACTGACATTACCGCTGGGTTTTCAAACCCCCATGTAAACTTGCGTTTAAATACCTTTCCCCTACTTCCAACATCTATGAATAATATAATTCATAGTATCTTTTCCCTGTGCAAAAAGAAGTAATCTTTATTAGATACAAGAACTGTTTCTTTCTCATGTTCTTCAACAAATTAACGACTCATTAAATATATAAATAGAAAGGTAAAACAAGACGGAAAAACGTAAACATGAAGAGTGAGAAATGAGGGAACAACCAATCAATTTCATGCGTCACCTCCAATACAAGTTCAATGCCTGAAATTGCTTCTTCTGCTTGCATAAATCCGGCTACAATTTGCCTATCAATAAAGCTTCTTATGTGGCTAACTCCGTTAATTTAATGCATTTAGTAATTATCTTAAATGCTAGGTCTAGAGAACATACGTGTGAGGTTTCAACGATGTGTTGCGCAATTGAAGACATGTATTCTCCATTTGATTTAAAACAGGCGTTTAATTTACAATGTTCTCTCATTCGAGTCTGGTCGATCGGACAACGTATGTTGATCGGCATCTTGCGCATGTATATTGGTAAATAAAATTTGATGTCGGCATTAACGGATGTTTCTCTTTGATTGCTGGTAACGACAAGCGTGCTAACCTAAATAACACTCGTAGTTTAGCTGCAGTAAATGTGCGTGTTAATGCTGCTTCAACTTTCGTTTTTGCTATTCGAGAAACTGCACACCCCTTAAATTGGATGTTCAGGTATACCGTTTTCTTTTCTGGTCTGTAATACGTTTGTTTCAGTTTAATTTCCATTTTTACACTTGATTCAATTAACTGTCCAGGATAGCCATTTGACATTAAATCGTTAATTGCTTTATTATATTCGTTTTCTTTTGAATCTTGACTAACCAACCTGTCAATTCTTGAAAAGCAGCCACGGGATGTTGATAATTTATATTGAAACGGCACAAAACTGCTGTAATGCAAATACTGTGCAGACCATGTTGGTTTCTAGAAGATGGTTCTATTTAATTTACTATTATTTTCTTTCTCTAGTAGTAGATTTAAGAAAGGAAGACAATCATTTTTTTCGTGCTCTGACGTGAAACCGATATTCTTATATGCTTTGCTGAATCTTGGTTTTTGATCGCGACCTGCTCTTAAGGATAATCAAAATATCATCCACATACCGTATAAATTGAGCAACTCTACTTGTCACTCCTTAAAGATATGTTCTACAGATGCCCTAGAAAAATCTCAGTCAACAATAGAGATAAGGGGCACACAATTGCCACACCATCAGAATGTTTATAGATGCTCACATTAAAACGAAGCTGTACGTCTTTCGTGCATAATAAGATAAGCTTGCGAAGAGTGTGACCAGGCACCGGCGATGGTAATGTCTTGTTCTACCTCTTGGACTATAATGCCAATGATTTAATAAATTAGAACATTTTTGAACAATGACGTAACATCAAAAGACACCATAATCTTGATTTTTTTACAAACTCGAAACAATCGGCAACCGAATAATTACCTAGTATGTTGCGCAATTGTTCATGTATACGAACTAACCATTTAGACAATACATGAAACGGAGAATTGGCCATTGATAAAATTGATAATCCGTAAATTGGTAGTGTAGATGATAAAACTGGCTTGAGCTTCTATGCAATGTCCTCATCAATTAAACTGGTATCTGTCAAGATCGTAATTTCATTTATTACTTTGCTCTGCACGTAAATTTTGTATTGTCGTTCAACACGTATTCCATGTTTTTAGGTAGTCAGATTTGTTCATTATAACAACGCTCTTGCATTTATCAGCGTGTAGTATTTTGATGTCTGCACTTCTGCTGCTATCTTTTAATGAAGAATATTTTTTTGCTATTCAAATATAACATTATTTGGTTCACATCGCTAATAAAACCAGTTGTTATCGGAAGAGTCACGGTGTAGTTTTAAATGTATTTTAAAATTAATAACGGGTAAAAATGTTTTTTTTTAATTTGAAAACACACACACACACACACACACTGTAAATTGTCGTTTAATTACATACATTGATTGGTCATTATACGGCAAAGACTATTCCACCTGGTGAAATTTAATTGTAATGGCGACATTCGATTGAACAAAACTTACTGTTATAAACTAAACATTGCACAAGATAGGAAATGTAATTCATCAAATAGAATGATTTCGTCATCATTGGGCACACATCAATAACAACTGGAATTACCACATCCGGGATTTGAATTCGGACGCTTGTGGTACAGTCATGCAGTCCTTCCCTAGGCTATCAAAGTCGCTTAATGCAGGCAATTCAACGTTTCACACAGTACAGTATCTTAATCGACTATATGTTCGAACTGGCCATCTATAATTTGTTGGCACAGAAAAAACTCCATGCGAAATAGGAATTTTTTATCGACTTTAATTCATACGGCAAGATTTTCTTAATGCACAAAACTGACGAATGGATGAAAAGAGCACGTCCACGATATATATCTATGATAAGAGTGATGAAGTTAAACTCGTTCCATTTTAGCGCTTTGGGCTCCTAGAAAATTATATCTTTCTTTCCTGTTTATCTGAAATGTAACTAAAAGCAGATGTACTGCTGTATTGTCGTAGCAAACTGTGAACTCTCAAAAACAACTGTAACAAAGAACACACATCATAATTATAGATACGATTTATATACATTAAACGTAAATTTTTTCAACACTATTAGAGTTCGGATTTGTTCGATTCAAATTTGATCAAAGCCGTTTGCACATTCTTCTTTGTCTTCATAAAGCGTTCAGCCTGGTGAGTTTTCTTTGGGAAAAATTCACGATCCAAACGCGACAACTGATTTAGCGCATCATTTGCACTATCACTAGACTTGTTAACGGTTTCGCGATCTCCATTACCTTTGATGACATGTGCGCCACTATTCTGAACAAAGAAACAATAATACCAATGTATATATTTATCAGTATAAAATTTAAAAAAAAAATAAAATAGCATATTTACTACACTAACTAGACCGTTTCGTCCTCATCTACTACAGATGAGGTTAATTATACAAATACCACTACTACTTCAACCACCACCATTACCACCACCACAAATATTATTACCAATACTAATAATTCTGTTACTGCTACTTATACGAATATTGCTACCACCACCACCACCACTACTACTACTACTACTACCAATGCTACCTATACCAATACTACTTTACCACTGCCCCTACTAATAATATTGTCACTGCTAATACCAATACTTCTACCACCACCATCACTTATAATACTTAAAATAAAAATGCTACTAACATCACAAACAACGACACCACTAATACTACTTCCACCGATACTGCTACTAATACAACTACTACCACAACCATCGACGACACTACCACTACTAATAATACTGCAGCTTTTACCAACACTGGTACTACCACCACCAATACTACTAACGGTAGTGATGCTTCTACTGGATCTTAGACCAATACTGATGCTACCACCACCGACATTACTACTACTATCATTACCACTACCACTACTACCACTACTGCTACTACTACTAATACATAAACTGGTACCACCACTAATAATAATACTTACGCTATTCATAAACAGCATTCCATTAGTATAATAGACTGCTACTTCACTGCCGCATAATTATGAAATCAATATTTATGCGTGATCTAAAAATGAACATTAAATCATCAATTCATTTTGGGCACATTTAGCATTTTATCACCAATAAGAAAGATACAGAAATTTAATTTTATTTGATGTAAGAGGAAAAGTATGCTTTGTCGCAGCACATTTAGATGAAGTTTATACAAAAATACTTGTACTTATGAATTCTTGGTCAAAGTCAGAACCAAACTCCATAGTTTGGTGGCGTACAGTAATAAGAAATAACAATGGCTCAGCAAATAAATCAAAACAAACCCAGACTGCATCAATTATTACCGAAGTTCGTGGCTGTATTAATTTGTCATTTTGAAGTGGTTTAGAATTATTCCTGTCTGTTAAAGATGAGTCTTCTATATTTTCTCGTTTTCGCTTCTTAAATGGCACAAAGTTGCGTGTACTCGGTAGGAAAATCTTTTGGTCAACTGCAAAAGATTTCGAGTTCAACGTCTGGTGTGCATAATTGTCCGACCTGCCTTCTAATTGTTTGGTATCTTTTACAGCATCGGCATCATCAACTGCGTCGACGTATTCATCTTTATTTAATAAAGTCTCATCAAAGTCAAATAGGTCTGACTTTTCTGTAAAAGATGACTGATGGAAAACTCCATCAGAAAATGGATGTTTAGAGATGATAATCGCAATAGCCGGTACTCTCTACGCTTGCGAAATGAAAAATAAATATTAAAGAAGTAGGTTTATATTAAAAGAAATAAATCAAAAAAATGGGTATTTTCATAAAAATGCTAAAAGTTAAAATTGATATCAAAGACGCCACAATAATTTCTGTCGGAGGACCATCCGTTTTTACCAAGTAAAACAAAGTAATTAGTAAAAAGCGCAATTTCTTATTGAATCAATGGTAGAAAATAAAACTCCTAATAATATTAGTTCTACGAATTATTTGTTGAAGAGAACAAATCAATATTCAATTATGCATTAGATACTACGTATAAAATGATTTATTTAGACCCAGGATGTGCAAACTCAGTACGATCAATAACTATAATCTAATATAAACAAGTGTTTTTCATTAGCTGGCGACTCGTTATGATCCGATAGAATGCCAAAAACCCACTATATACTTTTAAGACAGATGCCAAGCATTACTAGACTCACTTAAGACAAAAACAGGGTTCCAAATTAGAAGTCAAACTATGGACGTCGTTCGAAAATTTTGGCCAGCAAGCAACCTTTAATAAGGTTACATCAGATTATTGTGCTTCACAATGTCAGACGGCAATACATAAGAGCAAAGACATCTAGCAGATGACAACAACGATGATCCTTGAGCCTGACGGTGTGCGAATGGGATCAACAAATCCTATCCACAATTATATACCTGCCATATACTGCTATACTTCTCTCTCCTTCCAAAACCTGCTGCGGATAATGGGAATAACAACTTTTTATACAGTTCAGAACAGATTTTTAACGAAATTTTCATCGAAGAATATTTCTGTCGTCCTATAACATAATCAAGGTTGCGGTCTTGATATAAACACCTGACCCATTAATTACTTACATATGTCAGTATAAACCAAGAATTGTATAGTGTAGAAAGGCAATTCATCCAGTAGACCGGTTTCGTCCTTATTGGGAACTCATCAAGTGCTGGCCAGAATTTGCGGCGGACAGGATACGAACCTGGGCA